>VZTB01002911.1:75136-161609 GCA_013397245.1 Thryothorus ludovicianus | reverse complement strand
AAAAAAAAATAAATAAAAAGTTGCTTATTTTTCAAACCTGCCTTGCATGGAAGTCCGGCTGAGAAATAGTGTCAACACAGAATTTTTTTTTGTTCCAAGAGATAGGGAAAAGATATACCCTATAAAATTAGAGGGGAAAAGTACCTCCTGATGACTCCTTCAACATCAACATGCTGAGGAGCTTTTTGCACCCAGAAAGTGTCTCTTGCTTCCAGAGATGATGGTGGCAATGCCCAAAACCTAGAATCACATGCATTATCAACAGGAAGACTCGTGCAGAACACCTTTCCTTGTGAGGTCACCTTAAGTCTCCCATTAGATACACATGATGTCCAGCTGGACGTTTAATGTGCTGAAAATGTGAAAAAAAGGAAATATGTAAAAAAAGCCCAAGAAACACCAAAGAAACAAAAACCCCCAAAAAACCAATAATCTTCCCAATATGAATCAATTTGGAATAAACTATTGGAATCCTATGTTGGAGGCATTGAAACGTGAAAATCAGTGGAGCAAAACATTTCCCTTTTATGACTGTTTCTCCTACTTTGTGTTTTAAAATTCTCTCACTCATATTTTCTTTTTTTTTTTTTTTTTAACACACCCTTTGCAAGTGAAAATTCTACTCAAAGACCCTTAATAGCCCTGTCAGTGCAATTTTAGCTCCAGAGTTTGGCACCCTTGGCAATAAGGATGAAAATGAAGACAGAGTCCTCACTATGGGCTACTTTTGCCTCTTAGTGAGATCTGTAAGGTTGAGAAGGATTCCTAAGAACATGAAAGAAGAAAGACAGGGGATTAGCCAGAGAGAGTGCAAGGATAAGGTTTGTCAAGTAATGAAGCAGAGGACTCTCAGGAAGACTGCAGAGCTACATATAATTCTGACAGGGAAGGGCAGAAGCAGGAGTTTAAGAAGTGTGTCACCATTTCCCACCTCCCAGCCCAGCTGATAAATCAAAAAAAAAATAATGAGCAGATTTAAAATTAAAGCATGCTGCCAAGGACCTGAACTGGGAACAACTTGTAGGCTTTATATAAATCTTCTTAAGACCTTAGCAGAGAGTAGAATTCAAAAGTCTGGAAATATTATATGTGAGGATTTTTTTTTTTCTCTCGCTTAGATCCTGAGCTCTTTCAGGCTCAAAAGACTTAACTTTTCAAGGAGAGTATCGGGCAAGTGGAGAGGTATGAAAATGTTTATAATATCTGGTATCCTTTAAAAAACAAGTAATTTTTCAGTATGGTTGAGGTAATGAATATACCTTAAGTTTTGGTGAGTTAGAATGTTTATTGATTAATGTGTTGGACATTTTTCTGCTGTATCTTTTTTCTGCTTTTTGTAATATTACTAAAAGAAGTCTATGTTGGCATGGTCAAAAAGCAAAAAGGTGTGAGAAAGAAAAATTCTTTTTTAAGTATGAAAGCAGAAAATTCAGTGTAAAAATCAAAATAATTTCTGGAATGATTGTCTTCAAATGTTTCTTGCTCTGTGATAGAAATGTAAGCTGTGTTCCATATAACCATTTAATTTAAAGAAATAAACAAATTATAGTTAGAAGGTAGAACAGCCCTCATCTATCCTAGCATCTCCTGGAAATATCCCAGAATCCAGCATCCTCCCTGACAGCTCAGTGAAGCCTGTCTATCTCTCAAAGCCTATCACCTGGAATTTAAACCATGTTCCATTATGAATTTCACTCTAAATATCACGTGTGTATTTTTTAAAAATCTAACACTAGTTTTTATTTATCAAATCCATGCATCTGTGTATGTATGAAAAATAGAGAATTAATTATGTTCCGTCATTAACAGAAACTTCAGGTTAAAGAATGGATTTTTTTGTGTCCTCAAGGGCTTGTCCTATTTGAAACGCCTGGAGATATAACTTTGGAAACAGCACTGAGGTGAAAATTTAACTTAATTTTTCAGGGGTCTCATCAGCTTAAGAAGAAAAGGGAATGAAAAGGACAGTTCTGATCACTTCTCCAGCTCCAAGCTGTCTCAGACTTCATGTGATGTAGATTAATCTCGAGACAAAAGTGCAATGAAAAAGTCTGCCAAATCAGTGGGATCCACAGAGATAACATTCCCTTACACTGAAGGAAATGACCACGTTTTTTACAAACCCAGCTTTGGAACAGGCAGCCCCAAGCACAGAAAGATTTCAGAGACCTCCTGAGCTCCTGCAAGACAGAGGAGATGTGTGTGTTCTCCCCATAATAACTGCAGTACCATGAAGGGCAGGGTGTTCAAAGAGAACATTTTGGAGGCTTAAAGAAGCCCCACTTTGCATAGCTTTTCTTATGGTCTCTTATATTCTATAATGTCATTAGGAAAACTGTGCTTTCCTTGGAAAAGACAATGGGAAATGACACAACAAACTGTGAAAAGAAAGCTTTATCCCACTTCTGCAATGGGCAGAGTATTGTGTTCAACCAAGGATCACATTCCTGTGACTGTAAAAGAGCTCTTTCCTAGGCTACTAAATTCTTCAGTGCCTGCTCAGGAATAGAATGGAAAAAGTGAAGGAGAAACCTGAGACTGACAGCTATTTGGATGATTCTGGCTGAGAATATTGTCTTCAAAAATCGCCTTCACGCTCTTATGTTGCTGACCTGTGAACCATTCCTCTGACTTCCACTGGCTAGTCTTTTTCTACTGAGCAAATACTACCATTTAGCAAATTCAGAAAGTTGTTTTTATTGGAAACTTGTATAGATTTTGCTACAATAGTATTGATGCAGTAATACAAATGTAATACAATATAATTTTTTAAATTATTGTTCAATGGATAACCATTCCATTTTCTATTAATTCATAGCGCAGGCAATATTTTTATATAGACAATGTTAAAATAGAGGGGGAAGACATAGTTTCTTCTGTTGTAAAGAAATAAGAAAATAAACTGTACTTGTACCATGTTTGTTTTACTTCCTCTATCCTTTCTATATTTTGTTTTTGTTTCAACTGCCACCAGTCAGTGGAACTCATATAACTCACCCTCTCATCTATCTATTTTCAAGATATGTAGGCAATAAAGCATTTTATAAACAAGTTTTATATCAAAATGAAAAGGAAAGATGGGAAGGAGTTATTGCTTTGCAGTGACAAAGTGGGAAAGTCAGGAAGGTAGCAGAAATTAAATTATTCTCTAAGGTTTCAAGTCAGGTTTCTTCTTAAACTTCTGAAAACCCACTCCAAACCTGCCAGTGAACATGTCAGAAGTGACCATATGAACATTAGGGTAATTATGGTAATGTGCTGGTAAGAGCTGAAAGCTCACAATGAATTCAGACAAATGAGGAAATATGCAGGTGAAGGAAAAGCCAACCTTCTAAAAATTCCCTTGAAGCACTACTCCTGTATGATTTTATTTTTACTTTTGGCTCTCTGGAGTTTCGAGAAGAAAACACCATCTGCTAAAGCATAAATGGAGCAATGAAATAAAACTGTATCTGGAAAACAAAAACCATATTCTTTGCAAGTCTTCAAACAGCTTCTCTGATGCTTTCAGCTTCCCCTTAAAATTCTTTCCGAAATAATTCCATGCAACAGTTGGCTGCTCCATAGAGCTCACAGCCATTCTCCCACGTGAAGTTTCTTATCACTTAAATAAAAAAATAAAAAATAAAACCTATGTGTTGCAGCCTTCCCCTCATGGTGCTGCAAATCACCAGAGAGGTAGATAACCCATACTTGCCATTTTTTTGGGTGCATGTTTTCCTTGTCTCCTGGAGAAAGGTAACTTCTCAAGCAAAGTAGAAGATATGGCACACTACTTTTATTTATGGACCTTGATTATGTTTTGTGTACTTATAGAGTCAAATTTTAAAAAAATAGCAATTACAAGATATGTTTCTTATACCTAAGGCTAATAACAGAGATGCCAGAGAATTAAATGCTTCCTTCATGTTCAGAATAGAAACCTGGTAGGCAGTTGTCTGTTGTTCACTCACCCATGGTAATTTTACTGGCATATAGTGATGCTTTTGCCTTAAGGATTATTCTTGAATGCCACATTTAATTGCTGTGGTAAATTATGGATAGCTTAGAAATACCCCAAGGCCTGCTATGTGCACTACAAACACACACTACTGTTCATTCAGATCAAACTCCAGGGGCCAACTTCATTCACCCTTTTCTTCTCCTTGTCTTCTATAACATTGTCTGGTCATATTTTAGTCTTTGAATTACCTTCTCCACACACTTCCTCCCTTCCCACAGCCTCCTTTCCAACACTGTTTTCTCACCAGTAATACCTGAAGTGACATGGAGCAGCAGTGCTTTGAGAGTATTTGTTGGTTTTTCATCAGTAGAGATTTTGAGACATTTTTTTACTTTTGTTTCCTTACTCTCCTCTCCTCCTTCCCTAACCTTCATCATTGATTTCAGTTTGAGAAGGAAATCTGCAAGGTAACATGATCTCCCATTCTCTCTTCCTGCCTGAAACAGCAAGCCCTAACTATTTGGAAAACAATGTTATAACCCCACTTTTCTTAAATTCCTTTTCTTTTATCTTCACTCTGCAGAAGTCTGAGACATGCTCTAAATTAATGCTGCCATGACATTGTCTCAGACTGGATCTGGTGTTCTCCCAAGATGGTGTGTGAGTAGTTATTTTCTGAAATTTAAAGGTGCACTGCTGACAACTTTCTCCATCATGGATATTTCAAATGAGTAGGGAAGAGCAACTAAACCATCAAACAAATTTCACTGTGCAAGGGTCAGTCCAACATCTGTCTTGTGTACACTGTGCCTGGATAAACACTGATATATTCGGCACTGATGGATTCTGATGCTGCCATTATAATTTCATGTATTTTACAAAGAGCTCATAGATGAGAATCCAGGGATTAGCAGGGCATATGGATTTGTTTTTTTTCTTTTTGATGCAGGTGGTTAATCCTCTTGAAGATTTTTCTGAATTTTTTTTTTTAGCTGATCCTTCTCTGCTAAGCTAACATATATTTTCCAAAAAATGTTTTCATCTTCCTTACTCTGGAATTATATAATTTCTGCATAGTTTTAGACAGAAGTATTTATAAATAGTTCTGTAAAACACTCTAACTGTTTAAAGCACTCTTACAGACTGCTTACTTTTCTGGGCAATATGTTAGGTTTTCAAAAATATTGTAGGCATTTTAATTTCATGACAAATCCTAAGTTTTTCAATCCTATCTTCTGAAAACAAGGAGTATTTCACTTAATATTTTTAGAAAGTTTTATTTTAATAGAAAAAGCTCTAGGTTGTAGTCCTTTTTAAAACGTGTCAAAATAAAAACCTATCAAACAAGAAAATAGCCAAACCTTTGTTGTATAATATCATCCAGTCCATTATCCATTCCCTTATGGCACATACATTAAAATATTTTTGTAATTCAATCTAATTATGCAACAGCTTCCTAGGAAATGTTTTTCACTGAGTAAATTGTTATGGAAAGCAATTGTTGGCTATCACCAGTAATTCTGTCCTCAGTGCTGTTTTACATTCTTGTCTACAAACAGAATTTGTAAGTGAAATAATGTAAGGGTATCTTCTCATGCAAAAACATGTACTAATCCAAGAAATGAGAAAATGTCAGACTTCTGGTATTATATTTGACTTCTGCTGTTTTAACTTTTGACACTTGTGTTTAAACATAACCTGACTTACCTGATGATAGTGATCTCAGGCTCAGCAAAAAGACAGAATGGGTTTAAGAAGATTTGAATGTTTGAATGTGTTGGGGTATTTTTAAGTAGGTGTCTGTAAATAGGGGAAAATGCATTTTTCACTTTAAAGAAAGTAAAGATTTAAAAATTCTGCAAGCTGTGAGTAGTACTTTTAAAGCTGCTGGTAGGGAACATGATATAGTTGTATTTTTATTTATAAAGAGATAGATGAGAGTGAAAATACAAATCCTGCAGGCTTTTGATAATATTTACTGATTTCAGAAGTTATATTAATTTTACATTAGCTCACTCCTAGCTTTTGTGCACTTCAGTGTTGTCACTGAACACTGTTGTAAGAAGCAACTGGCAGCAGACACGACCTTACCTATCTTCTGTCTCTGCCATAGCTCCCCTCCTATATCGTTTTAATTTGGGGTTTTTTAAGCATTTGGAAAGCTAGCTAATTGAGGGGTACATACAACCCAAGTATTGGGCTGGTTGTGAGCGCTCAGGATTTAAATATGGAGCTCCCAAAATCCTCCACGTCTAAATAAGAATTACAGGAATTCTAACAGGAATTGATCCAGAGAACAGAGACTCGCCCACTCTGACTTTGCTGCAGCCCCTGCTGGGTCACACAGCTGTGTTCAGCAGGAGCTGCATTTCCCCAGAGAGAGGGAAATGCAACCTTCTGTGCAGATGCTGTCCAGAGGCTTTCTTTGTAAAATTAAGATCCTACATAAAGATAAAGCAGAAATTGTGGCTGTTGTCTACAAAGTGTAGAGAATTGGCACAGGGTGAGCAGTGTTTATCATGTTCAGATCCAGGATTCAGGGAAGAACTTGATTTGTTCTAAAGCCTTCAACAATGGGAAAAAAACAAGACAAACTTTGCAGACAGACTGTTGAAGGAAAATGGACGTGTTTGCTCAATAATTTAGATTGAAATGAAATATCAAACCTGTTCATATGTGCAAATATGCTTGAAATAAGATGGCTGCTGCTGGACATCTCTTCTTGCTTTAGGCATTCAACATAATACATTGAATTGCTTTATATATTTAATTTTTCATATGAAAAGTTTATAGAAAAGAAGCCAAACAACAAAACCTCAAACAAAACAATATAAGCATAAAAAATATTAAAGGACATAATTAGTTTTAAATAAAAAATGAACATATGTGTTGCNACAAAACAATATAAGCATAAAAAAATATTAAAGGACATAATTGAATTATTTATTATTAGTTTCCTAGAATATTTTAATCTTTCTACAATTTCCACTGACTGATCACATAATACTGTGATTCCAGAGCTGAGAATATCCTCAGCTTGTTTTAAAAGGTTTTGTTGTTTTACAAAGTCAAAGTGCCAGAGTGCACGAGGTGTAGGTGGCAGGGTGAGGGCAGAGGGAGAGCGGCAAAATGGCCTCTGTGGGAAGGGAGCAGAGACTGAACTGGGTCTGACACAGCCCCAAGTGGGAGAAAACACCTTTTAGTTCTCATGAGATTACAAGAAAAGTGATGAAAGTTTGCTAATGGATCTATGACCTTAAAGGAATTTAAAACGAGGAGGCATCTCTAAAGGTATTCAGGCTGTGATGCAATTTTGAGTGGTCTAAAAATGACAGTGCATATCATGTTGTCTGACTTCAGCTCTGTACCTGTTCTTGCAATATTTTATGTGGAAATAGAAAGAAAAAGATTTGTCCTTAGTTTGAATTATCTTATTTTCTTCATTTATGATTTTCCTCGATATAGATCTGACCAACCAAAAAGTGACATTGAAAAAGTAATTCTTTCCTAAGTCTTTCTTGTTACCTAACTGGGTGATCTTTAGCAAAATTAATGTTTTACTTTAACATATTAATAAAGAAACTTAGAAATTACTTGAGGACTTCATTCATTCATTATTATAAAAGGAAAATCAAAGAATCACAAAGTATTGGTACTTGTACTACTCCCAGTTGCACAAGTTTACCCAAGACATTTCTAACCCAGTTTTGCAATCAGCTGAAGAACTCCCAATCCCGGTTCCAGGAATTATTATCTGCATTATAGTATTATAAAGTTAAACACAACTTTTCAAAACCCAAATCTTTGTTTTGATTGTAACTTTTTTTTTTGAAATTCACATTTTCATTTTCATTTCTATATGTCTAGGTTTAATTGCCTAAATTAAACTAATATATTCGGTTCAGCAGAAGAATGCTCATCCTTTAAACCAGAACTATTTCAAACTCTGCCAGACAAAAATGGCAAACAGGTTTAAGAGATCAACTCTTTATTTTTTTTCATTCACACAAGTAGCTTTGACTAAGTTTAGTGGTGCTCCTCATAGAACTTAGAATCTTATGACTGGGATATTACAGCTCATTTAAATTGTGGGTTAGGAATCTGAAAAATTTTCCAACTGCATTTTAAGAATGTAGTTTTTACTGCATTTTACTGCATTTTCCTAAAGAAAGTACTTTAAGAAGGAGTTTTTTCTAAGATGCATTTTAAACTGTGTTAAACTGTTACTTTTTGGAGTTAAAAATGTGTTGACAATTAAGAGCAGAAAAGTACATGTCCCTGTCACATTTTATTATGAAGCAAATTTAAGTATTTTTAATTAAAATCAAATAGTATCTAATACATCAGGAATAATTAGTCTGCAGTTATAACACATATCTGCTATGTTGTCTGTAATGAAAAGGTTTGAAATTATGTGAAATATAGAATGAGCTCTGCACACTGAAGACCAAGGCAATCTCAGCTACAGGCTTCAATCACTTAGTCTTTCCAAAAGGACGGTTTTTTATTATACATTTACTTTTTAATTTTTTTTTTTCTTTTATAATCATTTATCTGTGGCAACAATTGTGCTAAAGATGGCATGGAATTATGTCTTTTGTATTGGGCTGAAATTCTTGCTATGCTCCTTAGTTCATGGGAGCATTATTTATGTGATCTTTAAAATAATAGGTTTGAAAAGACCTTCAAGATTATTGAATCCCACTTTTGACCAAACACTGTCATGTCCAGCAAAGCACAGCACTAAGTGTCACTTCCAGGAGTTTCTCAGACTTCCATGGATGGTGTCTCTACTGCTTCCCTGGCCAGCCTGTTCCAATGTTTAACTGCCTTTTCAGTGGAGAAATTCTTCCTGATGTCCAGTTTGAACTTTCCTGGTGCAGCTTGAGTCCGTTTCCTACCATCCTGGCAGGTTACCTGGGAGCAGAGCCCGACTCTCACCTTGCTTTACCTCCCTTCAGGGAGTTTCAGAGAGAGGGTAGGGCTCCCCCTGAGCCTCCTTTTCTCCAGGCTGAGCACCCCCAGCTCCCTCAGCTGCTCCTCAGCAGATCTGTGCCCCAGACCCTTCCCCAGCCCTGCTGCCCTTCCCTGCACCCTCTCCAGCCCCTCAGTGCCTTTCTTGTACTGAGGGGCCCAAAACTGGATACAGGATTTGAGGTGTGGCCTCAGCAGTGCTGAGCACAGGGGGACAATCCCTGCCCTGGTGCTGCTGCCACACTATTGCTGACCCAGGCCAGGCTCAGAATAAGATATCTGTCAGATATCTTATTTAGCTCCAGCATAAGATATCCAGAATTTCAGTCCTGTGTCTGTACATAGTTACATCCCTTGTCTTGCTTTGTTTCTCACCCAAAATAGTTGCTTTCTACTCCTCCACACGCTCAAGTTTCTTTCCTATGGAAACCTAGACAAAATGGTGAGTGGGATTTTCTGCGTGCTCTGATCTTACCCAAGTGTGGAGACAGGGTTTTTTCAGGACATGAAAGCTCCCATGTGCTTTGTGCTCACCACTCCAGTTACAGCCTTGGTTATCAAAGCACTGCAGATAAGTGCCAAGATCTTGAATTTTATTTGATATTCTTTGGGAAGCAATTGTAAAGAGCAAAGGATGAGTTTAATGTGCTCCCAGTAGTGGTGCTGCCAAGGAGATGTGTGGTTGCATTCTCTATTATCTGGAGTTTCCCAAGAGTTCTGCTGCTCGAGAGAAAAATATTCAAGGCCTCAACACTTTTAGGAAGTGTGTACACAGGCACATGACAACTGTAAAGTCAGAGCATTTGACCAAGGGGAAATTTCTTATATTTTTCCTCTAAACACAATTCTTTTGTACTGTACTGAAACTCCATCTTCCTCATTAAACCTTGTATTATTTGACTGCAAGAGATGTGACTAAACCCACTTGGTTTTCTGCTTACCATTTCTACTTAAATCTTTTGAAACATCAGAAGCAGACAGAAATATCTGATGAAATTAATAGGTAGGATTATGGGTGGTTATTTGTATTTAAGAGTGATATCCTGTTACCTGTGTGATTGTTTTGCAGTGGGTGATGGAAAGCTGCAAGTGGAAATACACACACTGCCCAGCAGGATCACAAGAAACAGGGAATGAATCTCAGAGGAGATGAATGAAGGCCCTTCACAGAGTCATGATATAGGAGGCAACTTCTCATTTTCAATAATATTTTCACAAATTCTTGACATAAAAACAAGCATCTGTAGAAGTAACTACTAGGCAGTCCTACCAAAGTCATTCCAGTAGCCAGCATTTCCTCCTGTGTTTTGTTCCTTCTGTCAGGAAACTAGAGAAACCCAAACCCATTGTGTCATAAGAATGCAGTCAGTCCTGCTGCCACCATAGTGGTTAGACAGAGGAGTGCAGCAGAGAACAGAGAAATTGATGATTTGGGTTATAAAACTCTGGCATACTTAGCATGTACAGGCCAAATCAATGTGTTTTCTACATTTGAAAGCATAGAATAAGTTATTTTCAAGACATAGAAATATAAGCTTCAAGTTAATGAAAAATATGGTGGAGATAGAATGCAAGTTTTGATTAATAACCTGGGAAAAAAAAACAGCCAAACAAAAAAAATCATGTTATCACACAGGCCAGAAATATTTGAATTTAGATTTATAGTGGTTATCTTTGAGTTAGGGAAAAACACGGACTCCTTATCTAATATAATGTTTCTGTTTAGGCTGCCACAGTTCACTACTCTGACCAGCAGGATACCTGGCACTGAATTTAGCCTATCAAGGTCAGAAATCAAGAGTTTTATCTGCCAGGTGATGAACGGTAGTGGAAAGGAAGAACATCAGAGACAGCTCTGGAAGAAAAGTAGCTGACACAGGGAGCTGAGGCAGCACTGACATGTTGGCAAACACATGCTTGCAGTGAGAATGAATTTAGGAACTTAACTGCAAAGTTCTTCATTCACTGCTCAAACATGTCATGGAAATATAATTCAGCTCAATAATGTGGGTTTTTTCTTTTGCAGTTTTCATCAGTCTATAGAGAACAGATTTTAGAACACCATTCTTACCTTTTCTATTTTTCTTTCTATTATAGAAAAACAAAATGCAGTCTTGTTTCTTCTACTACTCACTCCTGAGTATATACATTGCATATATCCACTAATTCTGATGTCATGGTGATGTGTCATTTTCATGTTTAGAAGGAAAGTATTAATGCACTCACATTTCTCCAAGGAGCATTTATAGTTTAACTTCATACTCCCTTGACACTTTGCTATGTGTTTTCTTCAAGCTGCTTTCATCTTTGCTAGCTTCTCACTGAGATCACCTAGACACAGGTAGAGATAAAATATACCCTGTTATTAAATAATGCCTCATAATAAAATAACCCATGGTAGTGGCATAGAGATTGATTTCTTCTGTCAGTCAGGAGATCATGAAAAATGAGAAGATACATGGTAAAAAAAAAATAAAAAAAATCTAGAACTCTGAGGTAATAAAAACTCATGCTTGTGTTATTTGATATTCACCAACTTCTCTCACACTTCTGTTCTGTGCTGTCAGTCAGTAGCTCCTTTGCTCAAAGATTTCCTTCTTTCCCCAGCTGCGCATATGCAAAAAGTTATCCATACTGTAGTATTTTTATCAATCTCAGCCCTAATTTTGTAGCAGTAAGAAGTTCATAATATGAAAAAAAGAAGAGTCTAGTAATAATGTTGGGTTTTTTTTAAATTTTGGATATGGACAAAGCTCAAACTTCTCAATGACTGCAGTACTTTCTAAACAAGCTCCAGAGTTATGTGACTGTACTTTTATTTTTGCCAGAGATTACAAGGGAACACCTGCAATTAGAATGACTTCCACATACGAGAAAACCATAATTAAGTAGAGAAGCTTTGGTTTTGTACGGCTCTGATTATGTGGTGTGGCTGGTAGCTTCAAGAAATGATGGAGTGGATGGAATCCAATCTTAGCCTGGACATTATGGAAATGCCATTACTATTAGGAGTTACTTAAGTGAAAACTGGGTACAGACGTAATTCACTATTTCTAAAAATGCATGCACAGAGACACTGAGGAAAAAAATGTTTTCCATGTAATTTAAAAAACACTGCATTCTGTAATTGATCCTTGTGGGTCCCTTCTAACTCAGAATATTTCTGTGAAATCAAACTCTTCTTCTAGGTAATTAAAGACAAGAGGTAATGTTTTGAGAACTCATCTGTAGTGCATGGTTGTGAAGAAAAGGTGCAGAAAAACAAGTAGTAGCTCACTAGCAAAAGAGAATATGATTGCTGTGGAGGACAAAATATTTGGTTAAAACTGTTGCAACATTCCACATTTTCACTTCAGTGTTATAATCTCATATATGACACTAAGGACAAAGAAACAGAAACATGTTGCCCTTTCACTGTATCTTTGATTCACTTTCATTGGAATTCACATTTTCTCTGTGGTAACCAATCAAACAGCAGAAGACACATTCGCTTCACTATCATTTTCTGAACAGAGCCTTAGGGAAGCTTTTCTTTTGAAAAACACAGTGAAGAGACAGGCTACTCCCTTTGGGGCATTTTAACCATAGAAACTATGGAATTTTTTTGTGTCTTTCCCAGGAAATTATCTATATTATTTTATAAAACTCATTTAATGACAATATTTAACAAAATAAAATGTACATTTTCTAGTTCAGCAAAACCAGAACATAACTGATTTTATTTTTGGAATATGACATAACACATAACTTTTTTTCTCTGTAAATATCATGCCGAACTATTCAGGATATAAGGTAACAAGGTAAATGTAAGTGGGTGTGATTGCATTATGATGGGAGGAAACCCCACAATTTCTAATTTCACCTGGCTTCAAATTCTCATGGTTCCTCTTTTTGTTGTTTTTTATTTGTTTGCTTATTTATTGCACGTGTGTATTTTGCTTTGTTTTTCTTTTTTTTATCTCCATCCTTGCAGCATTTTTATTTGGAGCTAAGGAGAAACCGTGTGACCTCTTAGCACAAGCCAGGGTCCCACCCTCTGTGCTAGTACCTGCTGTTTGTGCTGTTGATCAAAACCAGAGGAGGAACTTTGTTGCCAAAGCTCAGGTTTTTTCATGAGCCCTGTGGCACCTCTTGTTTCTGCTTCAAAGCAGCACAGTGTGGAGAGGGAGCTCTGTGGGCCAGGACGCCATCCCAGTGCCAGGGGTGGGTGGTGGCTCTCTGGCAGGCTGGTGGCAGGAAAAGTGTTGCCCTGTGATGTACCTCAGCTCCAGAAATTTCAGCCTCTGACCTACTGGACAAGTCATTTTCCTCCACAGGGCAGTGCTGGAACTGCTCCAGGAGCAGCTGTTGAGAGGTAGAACAGAGCCTAAGGCTCTTCAAAACCTGGGAACTCCTCCCTTATTACCCTGCCGAGATTCCCAACCTTATTAGTGCCTGCAGGCTGTGAGCTGAAATCTCTCAAGCAGAGGTGGCTGCCCAGAAGCACAGATTGTTGGTGCAGTTGCCTGAGCCTTAAGTGTTTTTAATATGGGTTGTTTGCTCATCTCCACCTAACAGACAAATATTTTTAATACTAGAGCTATATGAATAGAGGAATGAAGAATGGCATCGACATTAAAATGAACAACATAACATAAAGGCAGGTTTTTCCATCCTTCTGAGTAATTTGTATTAGTGAGAACTTGCAGCAGTACAGGTTTCTGCTGCATTACAACAAGCATTAGCATGAGAGCCTGCACGCTGAACATTTGTGAAATAACATCTTCAAGGGTATACCATTATACTCTAAGTGATAGTATTATTTTAAAAGAAACCATACTGCTTTTAACATTTTCATTATGCATAGAAGTCATAATGAGGCACAATACTGTGTTTGCTAATATGTCTCATCTGTATTTTCACAGAGGAGAATTTTAAATATTTATAGCAACAAGTGTTTATGTTCAGAATTTTTATTTTTTCAGTGCAAATCCCTTAAACAAAGTTGAAAAACACTATAATTCAAAGCCTAGGAGTAAAATGCCATTATCTTTTAGCCTTAGATTTTTGGTACTTTGCATGAATCTAAAAAATTATATCTGTTTTCATCCTCCTCTGCTTGTTACTCTGATCCCCATCTAAAATACACCTGACCCAACAGAGCACCTCATGAGCGTGGCAGCGAAATGATTGGTGTCTATTCATGGCAAATTCCTGAAAGCTCAAACTGTCCAAAACTGTGTTGAGTATCAGATTTGTAATCCCACCCTGCTGACAACTTAGCTATTGCTTCTGCAAAGGCATTTGCAGCAGAGGAGAAGGAAAAGGCCTCATGACAACCTGCACAATCCTGCATTATTTACTACCTATCTGTAGAGCACAGCTTCAGCTGTCAGGGAGAGCTCGGGCTGAGAAAGGGAGATGCGTGCTGCTGCTTTGAGAAATGCAAATAAGATTAGGGTTGCCAGTGCCTGCTGAGAGGTAAATTTCTTTTCCAGAAGCTGAACACACCTTTTTTCTGAAGCAGCATCTTTGTTCATGGGAACTGCTAGGCTGCATCCATCTGCCACACTTAAACTCCAGACCTGGTAAATAATCTCTGCACACTGAGTGCAGCTATGACAGAATATGTAATGTCTTCTTGTTATACATGTCTGATCCTCCTTTGGCAGTGAACTTGTGGTTTGTCAGCCTGAGTTCCTTTTCATTTATATACTGGTTTTGCACAATGCGGATGAGGGCAAAGGGGGGAGGCACAAGGGGGAATTCAGGGAGTAAACAAACTGTACCAAACAGCTGGGATGATCAGCTTGTGAATCCAGATTAAAGATGTCATCTGCTACAGCTCACCTGATGCACAATTGCTGTTCCTGCACTCCTGGCAGGATTCATGAACCAAGTATTAGACATACCCATACAGTCCAGGTGGGATAAATGTTTGAATTGATAGAGCTATTGCAACCAGCCAATTGCAGAAATTATCTATTGATGATATGATTTCAGATCTAAAACTTACTATGGATACCCATGGCTATATTCTAGTATGCTTTGTAAATGGTTAATGTTGAAAGCTACTCAATCTTCAGCTAGATCAGAAAATTCTTGGCCAGAGGACATAGTATAATAATTCTCTGGTAAATGCAAGTTTTTCTGGTTTGGTTTTTAATGCAGTGTGTATCCTTCTTTTCACTGAAGAACAGCATGTTTTCAAGCAATCCAAGAGATTACCACTCTCCTAAAATACATCACTCTGAAACTGTTAAGTTGAATCTGAAATATGTAATAAATGGGCTCGGTTTGATGACATTTAAAGGAAGATAGAGATAGTGTATCTCTTTTCAGGCTTTTTGGGAAAAGAGGGTTTGTAATGGTCTCCCAAGACGCTTGTTTGAGGAAAGTTTCTATTTAAAAGTCAGACATGCTGAGAATTTTACATAATCGAGACTGACTTACAAATACCTCAATTATCAATCAACACAATGAGAATCTATATTCTGCAGCCTGTCAAATAGCTGGCCTTTACTGCAGAAGCAGTTATTGAAGGAATGGAGGGAAAATAACTAAGAGTTGTTATAAATATTCTTTCCTGGTAACATTTATTTTTCCCTTCATGGACCCTTGAGAAAACTAATAAACAGTGAAACTTTGCAGCTACTTCCATCCTAGTGGTGTCAAATACCAAGATCAGGGGTTGCCACTTCTGCCAAAGTTGGGCTATGGATCCTTGGAAAACCCTCTTTCCCTGTTTCTAACTGTATGTCCAGAGTTGTTGTTCAGCCCTGGCTACAGGCACTCGAGATGTCTCATATTTGGATATCCTCCCTCACATGGCCACATGCAGATCTCTCTCTCCCCTTGTTCTTCACTTAGCAGTGCAGTCCTTGTCTTTCCTGACACGTCACCATCACCTGTTAGCATTGACAGACAAGCTGCAAGGAGTCTGAGACCCTGAATCTCCTCAGGTGCCTCATTCAAGATAGCCCAAAAAAGCCACCAGGCCATGAGGCTGCAAGCAACCAGAACAACCCAGTATTTGTCTGGAGTCTATTTCCACCCTCCTGCTGGGACAGCTGTCCTGGGGAGGATGTGATTCCAGCCGCTCCTCCTGCAGCCTGCCTGGCTGTGGAGCTGTGGCTTCCCTTCTACTTCAGCTTGGGGTCAATCCTCTGCTCAGGCTTTCAAAGATGCAGAGCAGAGTGTTCCAGAGAAAGCTCACGTTGTACCTAAGGGCATGAAAATGTTGCCATTAACGCCTGTCTGTGTTCCAAATACCTATAAAAGAGTAGATTTAAGATGAGCTTACAGCTTCTGAGAAGTATTGGAATTGCTCACGCTGATCAAAACCATTTTCTATGGTACATGTTGTGCTGTGTCTCCAACTTCCCACTCTCAGTGAGTGTTCCTGACTAAGGCAACAATGTCACTGACCCAAAGCAGATGATTTTCTATTCTTCTTAGAGTGTCTGAGACATTCCCACAAGATACATTTTCTGTCTCCAGAGAATTTCTGTGTATTTATATATGAAATACTTGTCCAACAGACAACAGCCCTGCAAGCCTGTGCACAGTCATCCGGTCGTGCATCAGGCCAGTGAAAGGAAGGGGTTAATCTTTACACCGCCGTGAGTCACACAATGTCCCCGAGTCCCTGGGGAAGTCAAACTCCCGTGACAGCGCTAGGGAGCTGCAGGACAAGCATCGTTCTATTTTGGCACCCAAAAAAAGGAACCTCACCATAACGGGGAAACCTGTGCGTGAGCCGAGACTCACTCCCCGACACCCCACAGCAGCCCCCGGCTGCCTCCCTCGGGTTCCGTAAAATACCCCAAAACCCGCGGGGGAAGGAGGGGGTCCCTGGCCCGGGGTGTCGCCTCAGGTGCGGGGGGGACGCGCTGGCCCCGCGAGCATCTCCCGCCAGGTGGAGCAAGAAACCAGGATTAGACTCTTCCCGATTTCGCCGGGGATCGGAGCTTTTTGGTCGCTCCTTTTTGATTTTCTTTTCTTTTATTGGGGATGTTCCCACACACACCCGCTCCGCCGCCCTCAATTTTGCCTTTTTCTCGACGCGGGGTTTCAAGGCGATGGGGAGGCAGAATTTGGGGCGATATTTGCTTCTGCTTTAGACGGCCCCGAGAGCGAGTGATGCTCTGCAGCGTGTCAGATACAGGGTGGTGGGAGGGGAGAAGGCAGAGAACACACTGAGCTGCACAAATCCTCCTTCTGCGTGCACACCGACTACGGCAGGAAAGTAAAATTTAAACATTTAAAAAGACGGATCTCTCTTTCTGCGTTAGTGGGGAAAAGAAAGGTTGGGAAATGTATTCCTATACACAGCAGCATAAAATTCACATTAACGTCTCATTAAGTCTAGATGCACTTAGGGACTGATCCAAAGGCCATCAAACTCTATGGGAGACTTTCCATTGCCTTCAAATGGGATTTAGATCATGCTGTTAGAGATTGGAAAAAGCTTATATTAACAAAACAAAAATATTCTGACATTACCTAAAAGGCTATAAAAGCATTTCCATTCCTTTTTCTGGGAAATCCCTTTTACAGCTGATCAAATGCAATCCCAGCAGCCACCTTTATGGTGAAAGCTTCCAGTTTTCTAACAGCAACATAGCTGAGGGATCAATGCAAATGACACCACTCTTTCACCAAAATTGAAATGGAATTTTCTTTTTTGATCATAATAAATTATCCATAATAGCAGAGGAAAACCTGAAGTGTTCAGAGGTTAATTTAAATGCTATGTAAATACCATTTTAAAAGGGAGAGAGATAAAAACAGCTGAAATCTAGTTCAGGACAACAATATGTTGGTTGTGATAATATTTTACATAGGTCTGGTGGCCTAATATAAACTAACTAAAATGAACAAAAAACTACTAAAGTAGACTTTATGTGATCAGAACCAAATCAGTTTTTTGTGCAAACTGCATTTAGAGAACTCTGCACATGATGTCATCAGTAATGACTCTGTTTTCATCTGAGGAGATGAAAAGTAGTACATTAAAAAAAAAAAATTCTGCCTTGGGCAGCTTCAAATTAGTTGAGCTTCACTTACACTTTTAAAAAGCTGCTCTAGTAGAGAAGGTCTGGAGCAGAGGCTCCAGCAATCATTGGATTTCTTGTTCAGATGGCCTTATCTGGGACTGTGTTACTTGGCTGATGACAGAGATGGGCTGAAAATTTCCTGTGCATGTTTCAAAAGAAAAAAATAAGTGAAATAACTAATATCTAAAACTTATGTCCCAAGTGTTTAAAAATTGAAACCAACGTCAAATTTGATGGGTAGAATGCTATTAAAGGGTTGAAAGTCTTTCCTAGTTTTACTTCCACTGTGATATTTTGAATCTCCTTTTCTCTTTGTTATCTCCTTTGCTTGTTATTCTATTGAACTTCACCTTCCTGTTGCTTGGACCACTGCAGTGAGAGCTACATTTTCAGGTATCTCCATGTCTCTGGCAAACAACCTTCTTGTTCCTCATGTCCCTTAGAACCTAAACTAAATACTTCAGTTTGAACATTCTCCGAAATTTGAGTGCTAGGAAACCCTGGATCTAAGATAGAGAAATGATGTTCTTGTAGGAGTTGCAACTTTTAAAATATTGCCAACAGTTACAAGAGGAGAGAGGAAGCTGTAGATATTGCCAAAAAATTTTAAAACGTGTCTAATTACTATATACAGTTATGGCAGATCCTAATGTTAACATTAAAATTAGGTGGCAAATAAGAAAGGAATTCCCATAGAGAATCATGTAGCTGCACTGATTCAATTTTTACTTTTATTCTCCTGTCTCACTCTAACATCCATTTCCATTTTCCTCGTTTTGGTCTTCAATATATATATATATCCTTACTGTCTCCTTCCTCTCCAATTTTGATTTTTTACTTTCATACAGAGTGAAAGGGTCTTGTAACAAGAAAATATTAAATATTTTTTTAAATTACAATTTGAATATATTAAAATACTATTAAGTGCATTTTAAAAAACAATGCACTGGTTTGAGCATCATTTCATGCTAACAGACACCATAAATCTGGCCCTTGGTGAGTACTTTGGAATAACTGCCAGGAACTACTAGTCTTGTACAATGTCCCCATACATTCTAACAGAAAAGTGATGCCAGGGAAAAATTGAATTGGCATCTGTGTCTAGGATCATATTTTCACCTGTCGTTCTTTTCTGGTTGCACATCACCTCAGCTTTCTTAGTGTTAATCTCATTTCACTCCTTCTTCAGTCAAAGAGGGTATGCCTCGATCACATCAAGAGTGAAGTGTTTTGCAGATGTTTCTTCCTTTTATTTCCTTCCTCCCCTCCTAAGAGTCAATAACAGAATTCAGAGCCTATCAGAAGCAGGATTTCTTTGCTTACGGATAAACCATCGATTTTGGCATTGTAGCCCCGGAAATGTGTCAGCCCTGGAGAACAAAACAGGAAGCATCTGAAGCGTCAGGAACCTTTTCAAACCACAGCTTCCGTGCAGTTTTCTCGCTGCAGCTACTGAAGCTCTGTGGCCTCCCCCCTGCTGGACCAGCACCAAACCCCTGCCGAGCCCAGTGCCTGCATCCCCAGCCCTGCCAGGCCCTGGCTGGAGGGAAGCAGAGCTGGAAGCTGCAACATCCACAGAGGACAAGCAGACATGCTGCCATTTTAATTTGTCACTATCCAAGGAGGCCCAAAGTTTAAGTGAAGATTTCTGTGGAGAACACTTGAGGATTCAGGTGTTGAGTGCCCATGTGGAAACTGAAGTCTTCTTGTGAATCTGGGATCTGGTTAGAAGCTAGCTAAACTTTATACTGTGTTTTGAAACCACTTATTGCATGGCTTTATTTTCCATTAGTCTGTAAAGAGCTTACCCTTCCTTTTAAAATTCCAGGATGAATTGTTTAGACATATCAAGCTTTTTCTCTAGATTTTTAGTTCCCCTGACAGAAAGCTACATTAAGAAGAAAAAATTAATAAAAATGCTACAGCATCTAAATTCATTCTCTTAACAGAATAGAATGTTTCTGTTGCTGGTAGATAAATCAGAAAACTGGTCATTTAACTGCAAGCCCAGTCTTTAATCTAAAAATTGAATGATTTTCAAGGAAAGCCCAAATGAAAAAAACCTCAACATTTTAAATGCTGCTGTTACTCTCTTCTATGGCCATCCAGGCACATGCTGGGCTTTCACAACAGTGGCAATATTAAATGCGAAATTAATTACTTAGCTAGGGTGACGATTGCATGCCCTCCATGGCTGTGGCCATTTTCTCTCCAAACACACTGAGCATGGAAATGCAGCTCTGATAATGCTGGCTGTTGTCTTTACTTAATGTGAAGCACTATTAGTGACTCACCCAAGCCTCTTGTAATTATGTTCAGTTTCTGGTTGTGCTGGCAAACATACAGGATTTTCAAATAACACAGAGTGCCCAAATTTCACACCTTGAGTGGTAAATCTATGCTTTAAATGGTTAAGTGGTAAGTATTGCTTGCTTCCATTAATGTTTTACACTTCTGCTCTGCCTTTGGATGCCAGATAATGGGTGCTAAACCAGATCCCCAAATACTTCTATGGGAGAGATAAATACCATTATTATCTAGGGCAGTGTAGAGGGGACAGATGATCTTTCTAATTCCATTCATTGAGACAATTTAGCTTGAGAGGCTTGACAGCACAGTTCTAAACACACAAATGCAGCCTGGCCAACCTCCAGAGATTTTTTCTTTTAAAGCTATTTTTAAAAAATTATGACAATGATGTAACAATATTTTTTTTTACTTGACTCATAGTTTATGAGCATTACAAATATTCATTCTTATTTGACTTGAAGAGCTAGAAATTTCCACTCTTTAAATTTCAGCTGATAATCTCACAGTTTGACAAACCAAGTCTAAAATCTGTTCCAAGGAAGTTGTTGGAGATAGCTGTTAGACTTGTACAGGCTTTGAGTCTTTTTTAGCATAAAAAACCAGAAAATTAGATTTCATAGTAATCAATGAATTAAATGAATAATTTTTTAGTCTCAGCTGACGAAGATAGGAGGAAGGGTGAGTGGGTGCAAAGTTCTGTGGGCTGTCAGTAAGAAATCCTTAGTGTCAGGCTGAAAACCCCATTGCTTTAACAGTGGGGTAAATAAATGAATCACATATGACTCAACAGCTCTTAAAACCACTCAAATAATAATGAATAGGTTTTTTTTCAATTTTCATTAAAATATATTAATATACTTTCTGATATTAACACAATTTATAATTAGACATATAAAACAGAATCCCATTAATTCATCAATATCTATTTTATTAATTAAAAAAAGAATGCAAATTACTTACAGGCACTTACATGCAATCCCAAAAACAGCTTTTCCCAGACACACTGGTCATCTATAGATAAAGCTGTTCATAGGTAGTTTATTGGGCAAAAAGGTTTTCCTGTCTTTCAAGTGTGCCTGTTAATATGAGTATGTTGAATACATCACTATTGTATGTTTTTTGTAGAGGGGGACTGAAAGCCTCCCCACTCCTTTATGTTGTCAGACTTGCAGGTTTTTCAAAAATACAGTGTTTTCAAATACAGAGATTAAGAGGAAGGCATGGAAGAAACTAATGTTTCAAACTAATTTGTTGTCATAAAGTCATAGAATGACTTGGGTTGGAATCTGCCTTAAAGACCATCTTATTCCAACCCCACTGCCATGGGCAGGGACACCTTCCACCAAGCCAGGTTACTCAAATCCCTGTCTGCCAGGCCTTGAACACTTCCAGGGTTGGGGCAGCCACAGCTTCTGTGTCGCCTCACCACCCTCACAGTGGAGAATTTCTTCCTAATATTTAATCAAAACATGCTCTCCTTCAGTTTAAAACCATTAACCCTTATCCTATATGATGATAATATCCATTATTATATAATAAGATTGTTCATTTTGACTTGGGTAATTTCACCTAATTCCATGAGCATCCTTCAAGCAATGAGGAGCTGCCCTTGACAGAGGCAAAGTATCTTTGGGAGCAAAGTGATGAATGACCCTTCTCTGCCCTGGGCTTTCCAAAGAGTACTGGGAGGTCCAGTTCAGTGGTCTCAGTGCCACAGACAAAGGCACCAGGGTAACACTGGAGCAGGGATAGGTGGATATTTATTCCCCCAAATGAGTAGTTGAATATCCCACCTCTCCCACTATCAACCAGAGGAAAGAGCATCAACTTTCACACGATTTTCTTCCTTTTTTTTCTGCAATGAAATGAAGAGCCTTTGCTTCTACCTCCATGTCTTCCCTTCCAGGGCTCAGTCACAGCTTGCGAAAGCCTCAAGGCAGATTTGAGGCACTCAGTGTCCACATGGTTCTGCTTGAAGGTACAGCTTCTCTGAAGTGAAACACTGTCCTTTCTCCCACAGCCTTAGTCAATAATTGAGACATCCTTGAAGAGAGGACATGTTATTTTAAAACCTCAGCCAGTTGCATAGTTTGTCTGTGTTCATGCTCAGGAAGGCTTTAGATGAGCTGACTTGAAGTATGAAGGCTAAAAAGAGGTTGGGAGAGATGAGAAAAGGGTTGTCTTTAGAATCTTTACAAGATTCTGTAAAGAACCTTTGCAGCTTCCTCATCTGGAAACGAAACATGGCAAATTTGACATCTCTAATAACAATAATTTAATAATTAGTTCAGATAATCAGATCTAGGTTGTAGCCAGGGAAAGATCCTGGTACAAATCTGGTTGGGCAGTCCATTACCAGCATAACTATGTGTGCATGTACTTTTAGGCTCTACCATTCCTTGTGCCAAAATGTGTCCTAGCTCTGACACACAACTGATTTCCTATAATCACAAGGATTCCAGTTAGCATTAATTGCTGCTGTTGCCATGCTGCCACCATGTAACACCATTGTGGGAGGAGAGCATGTTAGTCACAATTGTTCTGTGGACAGGAAAGCTGAAGCCTAGGACAGATTGTTAATGAAAAAAGAGCCAGGCACACTTTTTCTGTTGACTTCCCTTTGGATTTGCTCTTGTTTGATTGTTTGGTTTTGCATGGTAGAAGAGAAAGGTCACCAGCACTGCTGTTAAGAATGAATTATCTTCTCTATTTATTCAAATATTCTAAAATACATGTTGATTTAATAGGAGGATATATGAGAGAAAGAGTGAGCGCTGTTTTCATTTAAAGAAAACTGATACTATTTATAAAAAGCACCTGAACTGAATTATTCTCACAGCAAAGGAGGAAGTTTTCTCAGTCCATATTTTAATGGAGGCATGAACTGGGTGGTTCTATTATAATAAAGTGACTAACATATTAATATACTTTGGCTAGAAAATTGAGGAATATTAATACATAAATTTATGGCCTTAATTGGATTGAATACTTGCAAATAGATGAGTGAAGCAACAGAACAAAGTAATATCAAGATCCCATAGAAATGCCATAAAATAATGTAAAACAAGTTTCTGCAAAGTTTGTCTTCTGCTGATAGCAAGATTTCATAGCCTTTGTAGATTCTTTTTCTGTTTCTCAGTCTGAAAAATCTGAACTTTGAAGGTTTTTCAGCAAAGAATAAAAACAGTTCTGGCTAATGTTCATTACAGTATTGTTAAGGAGCATCAGTCATCATTTACAGCAACTAAGTGATCTACAATTATGTCAATACTGCAAATTAAAGTGCACTTTGTGTTTCTGGATTGTATTAATTTGTGTGGTTCTGTTTTTTTAGTCAATTATCAGTAGGAAAAATTCCACAAAAATAATCCCATGGAAGTTAATCAGCGCTACAAAGGAGATAGTATTTTCCTAACCAACAGCATAGCGCAGAACATGACACATACTTAAATAAAAATTGCCTTTCTTCTTGAAAGAAATATTCTGTAAATTATCTAGCAATGTTATTACTGCAATGACTTAGAAAATATTTCAAGACTGGCTTGGGGGTATGTGTGGGAAGATGGGAAGACAGAGTGAGAATTCACATGTGCATTATTATAGTACTTGAAGAAAATTGTTAAAAGGAGACAAAGATAGGATTAAATCTTCTGGAGATGATTGTTGCTTTTCCCTAAGGTCACAAATGTTTTATACAGCTCTCCTTAACCTGAAGGGAAAGTTGCTTCTACATAGAGTTAACAATTTGGTCTCTGGACCAAAATCAGCTTGACATAATTGGGTTCAATCCATTAGCTTCTGAAGAGTTTTGTTCACTCTGACAGACTTGGATTTGGATTTGAAGTTTTGGCACCTAGAAATTATAAAAACTGCTCTTTCATCATTTCCTGTGATCATGCTTGTATAAATGAAAACACTGACAATGTGTGAAGAGGTCCTCAAAATTGAATTTCACTAGCAAGACATTTCTGTGATTGGTTACAAGCTTATTCATCTTTATAATGACTTATTCATGTGGAAATTAATTTTCAAGACCAAAAGATTCCAGATTTGATAGCTATATGAATTGCAGGAAATATGAATTTTTAAATGCACTTTCTCTAACATGTTACATGATCTTTTGAGTTGACATCACACTGACTACAAATTCTTCACAGAAATGTTGGAAGTTGCCAGTCCTCATGCTGGCTTTTATTTATTTATTTATTTATTTTCCCCACACTATCTGGTGTTTAACATGCTGTTTCATCCATTTTTTTGTATTTTGTTTTTCCAACAGAATTAAACAAAAGTATGAGCCTTAAAGGTTTTATGATGCATGATTCTTATGATTTGATGTGGTGCTAATGACAGATTTTCCCTTTGTTAGTACAGAAAATGTCACTTATTCACCTGCAGAACATGGAGCAGGGTTTGGTTCAGAAGAGGAAGCACATTTTTGTCTAAATTTGAAAACTCTACTAAAAAATAAATCCTTATGAGTATGTGTGGTATGTGAGAGTAAGAATAATTACCAGATGTGATGGTAATTGCTTCTCTTTGAAGACTTTTCTCCAAGTATTGTTTATCACCACTCTCTGCAAAAGTAAAGATTCAATATTTCTCTTACATGTAAATAATAGCAATGATGGTAATAACTAATAATGAATAATAATAATAATGAATAATTATTTCAAGTAGCCTAGGGGTTCTAAAACACTATCTCAGGAATGCAAGAACTGTGCAAAATCCACTCTGAAATGGTCTGTCCATTTAGAAGTATAGGCAAATTCTCAGTTAAAGTAAAGCACAGTGCATTTTCCCAGAAACATGAAGGAAATCAGACATTTTACTTTTTATTACCGTTTAGTTAAATGCTCAGCAAGCTATATTAATGATAAAAATGTGACAGGCAGGAAATAAGAAATTAAATATGTCACAGAAACAAGTTTCATTGCACTGAAAAAAATGTCATATTAAAAATGCTTTGTAAAATATGCAATATTTGTGGCATAGGTGAGCTGCAGACACTCATTTCCCCCTTTCTGTGTGCTTCAAATATAGAACACTAAATGTAGAATTAAAAAAGGAGGAAAAAAAATCAATATATTCTTGCCTACAATCAAAGGAACAATAAACTGATTAACTAATTGCATTAGATTTCAGATGCCTACACAGTCTTTGAAGATCAGGTCCCATTGAGAAGTGCAATGTGGAAAGTTCATCCTCTTTTCACTGCTGTTTTTGGCAGCCTTCAGCTAAAATGGGCTAAACATAGGAACATCATATCCTTTTAACATTAATCATGGCTCTATTTAAATATATGGAAATTACTAAGACTGACAGTTATCTTCATATTTCTGTATCTTAATAAGTAGCCTGGTCTTAATCTTTGCAGCCTTCACAGGGTACAGGAAATGCTCAACACATCTAAGACTCCATTAGCTTCATCAAAGTCTTTAATATCATGCAAAATACTCATCATCAGGACCTCAGATTTGAAAATGTTGACTTTTTTCTCCAGTCCAGACTATAAATTTGTGGGAAAACAGTGAATTATTTGGAACCATGCCACACATACACAGTTGTCAAATCTTGGTTTCATATTCTCATCAAACACAGAATAGTTGTGGAATTTTTGTACAACATGCAAGAAAGATTTTCTCAGGGTACAGAAATAGTGCATGATTATATTTATACCCAGGATTTGCATCCTGTGGATATGGCTCATAAAAAGTAACACTGACCAGATCACCAAATTTAATAGGCCAAGATCAAGGTAAAACTACCTCTGCATCAGTGACTTGAAAAAGGGGCTGAGTGTACCCTCAGCAAGTTTTCAGGTGCTGCAGAACAGTGAGGAGAGGTTGATGCAGAACGTGGGTGTGCTGCTGTTCAGAGGGATCTCGGCAGGCTGAGGCAGCCTACAGGATCCTGATGAAGACAAGCAAAGGGAAGTGCCAAGTCCTGCCCCTGGGGTGGGATAGCACCAAGCACCAGTACAACACCAGGCACCAGTACAGGCAGAGAGCTGACCAGCTGGGGAGCAGCTGCAGGAAATGTCCCAGAGGATACCCAGCTGGACACAAGGCAGCCACCTGATCTTGCAGCAGAGCCCAACAGCACCTTGGGCTTCACTGGGCAGGGCAGCACCTCAGGTCAAGGGAAATGATCCTTTCTCTCCACTCAGCCAGCAGGAGAGGGTCATGGACACACTGGAGTGAGCCAGCAAGGTGCCACAGACAGCAGGAGAGGGTCATGGACACACTGGAGTGAGCCAGCAAGGTGCCACAGACAGCAGGAGAAGGTTATGGACACACTGGAGTGAGCCAGCAAGGTGCCACAGACAGGGCTGAGGGACTGGAGCACCTTTCCTGTGAGGGGAGATGGAGACAGCTGGGACTGCTCAGCATGGAGAAGGGAAGGATTTGGGATATTAGCTGATGAAGGGAGTTAATGTAACTGAGTCAGACTCATCTCAGTGCATCTCAGCAAGAGCACAAGAGGCAATGGGCACAAAATGAAAAACAGGGAGTTCTGTCTGAACACAAAAACCTTTTTTCTGAAAGAACACTCAAGCACTGGATGTCCTGAGATATTATGGGATATCCACCACTGGAGATGTTCGAAGCCCAACCACACAATTAGAAAATGTCTCACAGTAACTCTGCTATGAGTAAGACCCAACTTTAAACAGTTATTTGAATTTCCTGGGACACTTATGAGTATTTTCTGCAGTACTTATAAGTGAACTCTAAGGAAATTTATTATATTTTTATAGTTAGACTCACACAAAAGTAGGCATGTGTGTGAATGTCCTTAAGGATGTATGATGCTGAGGTGGACCACAGCAGCTTTTAAAAAACCTTTGTCTATTCAGATAGGTAAAAGCAAATTTAGATGGATGAAAGGGGACAGGGATGCAATTATTGACATCTATGCATGGGCACAAACAGGCAGGAAAGACTTTAATCTCCCTTTGCAGCTCTCGATTATGAGAAATACTGGGTCAGAAGGTAATTTACTTCTGAAGGAGAAATATAGAAACAGAAATTTCTTTCTAGATCTCTCTTACAGGATTAACATTTAGACATATATCCAACAAACACATCATTTTTGAGCTCTGCAAAGTGAATCAAAAGCCAAACAGAAAAGAGCTGTGCTTTGCCCATAATAGCAAAAATTGTCTTTTTCAGATCCTTTTCAGTAGCAGGATTCTTTCAGCGAGCAGTAACTTTTATCAATATTAGTCCAAGAGAAAATTAGGTTTTGTTCTTCACATATGGAATATGGTGTCTGTGCTAGGAGGCTGTATAAATTCTTTTAAAGAACATATTCTTTGGGATTCTCATCAGGAATCCTGTGAAAGGCTGATGTGTATTGTCTTTATCACAGTATGCTTTGACAGGTAAATGAATATCTGTCTTAGTTCTTTTTCTGCTTCCAAAGGAAACTGATTTGCCAATCTTCCTGCTAGCTCATCTCTTATTTAATCTAACTGCTTATAATTATTCTTGTAATTAATTTATGAATTCCTATTAGCAGTCGTTTATTCCTATTTAGAGATGGACATTCTGACAGTTCCTGTAATGACATCTGGCATGCTCTCTGTCCCAGAGTGATCTGTTTGCTGAGTTTACCACAGCTTTGCAGTCTGGCCTCACTGGTTTCTACAACTGTATATTCCATTATGATATTTTGTGAACTTTATGGCTGTAGGATGACATGAAATGTGGCTGTTCTACTTGCAGACATTGCCATCTCTCTAATTCACTCAGCCTGAGGTCATGTGCACACTCTGTTCATCCCCTGGGAGTAATCACAGACAGGGAAATAACCTCACCTGAACCTGTACTAGGGGACAAAATCTTGGAAATTGATAGTAAAACTGGCTGATATAGATTCTTTATATCTGATTTTAAAAATTAGCTTTTCTAATGCATTTTTGCTGTTTTGAAATGTGGAGCAGATGCATGAATTTCTTCAGTTTCAGTTTTATCACCTAAGGAAATACTGAGACAGGGAATCCCTTTGTTTTATTTCTCTGTCAGAAAATGCTGACAGGCAATGAGGTATTGCCTGGGCAAAGGATCAGTGTTGAAGCTTTTTATATGCATCACCAAAAATTCCCAGATGGCAGTCTGCCTAAAACAGGAATAGGGACAAATGAAATCACAGGATTTCAGGCATATGCTGTTGGAAGAGTGGGTGAGAGGTACAGATCCTGTGAGAGGTCATGAGATTTTATTGCATGTAAGATGCACAGGGGACCCTGGCAGGAGTTTCCAGCCCAAAGTCTTTTATGCCATTCTGGGCAGGAAGAGGCAAATGAAGCTTGAGCACACAGCTCATTCTGTAGTAGCACAGTTGAAGGTAATCAGTGATATACTTGATATTTCATAGCCATTTATTCCAATGTCAAAATGGCTCCTGCACAGATCCTGCTGAAAAACACAAAACACAGTTTTATTGCTGCCTTTGCCTCCTGTTTTCCACATTGGCATACAGGACTGTGGTCTGCAACATCTCCTGGGTCCAACTGCCTCTTCTCTCATAATAAGATGTAATCAAGACTTCAGCGTAAATTAAACCAGAATATATTGAACTAGGGATATATTCCCACATGTCTACACATGAATGCTAAATAATTTATAAAAATTTATAATGATTGCTTCTCTAACACAATGTTGATGTTCTAACATAGTTCTTTTTAATTGTTCATGTTAACTTACCAGAAAAGAATACAGTGAAAAATAAGATGGAGGGCAAATTGTAGATTTGGTTGAACTTTCACAGTGAGGAACACTGAAGAGACTGAAGGCATGTAGTTTACAAAAGAGATGCATGAGAGAAGCATGATAGATGTCTTCAAAATTATGAGTGATATAAAAAGAAAGCAAAAATAACTCCCTGCTTCCTTCCTCCCTTTGGCTTTCTCTCCTTTCCACTGAGCAGTAGGCATGTGCCTTGTTCAGGATATGAACACTGCTGACTTTGAGTGATCAATCACACTGTCTCCTTTTTCCTCCCACTCTGATCTTTGAGGCTTTCACACAATTACTTTGCTTAAATCTTAAACAGTTCTTGATGGAAGTTCCTTTGCAATGTGCCTAAACTGCTCAAGAATGCAAGAAATAAATTGTTCAATTAATGTATCCCATTTGAAAGCTTAAAGCAATCATTTTTTTCTTAAATAGTCTAGGCTCTCTAGTTTGTGTTGTTTCAGAGAGACAGCAGAAGCTGAACAG
Organism: Thryothorus ludovicianus; assembly: GCA_013397245.1. NCBI lineage: Eukaryota > Metazoa > Chordata > Aves > Passeriformes > Certhiidae > Thryothorus > Thryothorus ludovicianus. Next base: position 132,117 of record VZTB01002911.1, on the reverse strand, counting down.
GATAACCAGGATTTCTGAATTTGGATTACTACAGAGACACTGCTGAAACTGAAGCTGTGTGTTGCACTTTGTTATCATAAGAACAAGTCAAACTTTCATGATATCATTTTTTATCTCCAGGTTATTTCTAGTGCTTTAATATCATTTACTAATGATGAAAATTAAAACAACAAATTGTTTTTTCTTAAAGCTCAATTATCAAAAATCACATTAAATCCAAGAATTGAAAATAAATGCTAGCTATAAAAAGGTGGCATTTCATGAGGCCACAACATTATTTAAGGATCTTTCCAAGTGCATTAATCTTATTCCTTGACCTTTTAGTACAGACACCAACAATGTTTGTGACATTGTAAATACCACTGGAGCTGAAAGAAAATAAAAGTTTATGGTCTTCCACTAGTGGATAGTCCAATAGTTTTTTTCCACTATATTCTGAAGGTATTTCTGTAAAGGTGAGACATACAGCCACCGAGGGAATATTTTTTTAAAAATAATGTTTTTTTCTCATAACTCTCCCTTAAAGAAAATAAATTCTAAATACTTCAAATGGCTTATTGTACTTCTTTTGTGCTTAGAGTGCTTTCTTGAACATTTTTATGACAGAAAGGTGCAGTGTAAGTTGTACAGTAATTTCCCAGTGATTTTCAGAGGGACTGTATGCAGTTACAAATGCTGTTGAACATGATTTTGGATTGTTGAATTGAGCCTACATGCAGATTAGCTTTTGTGTTGGATTGTAATTGCTTTAAGCCAATTGTACAGTGAGTAATAGCTCAACAGGGAGTACTAGCTCAACATATTTACATAACCTTCTTGAAAAAAAAAAAAAAAACAAACCAAAAACCAAAACACCTTTATCTTTCTCGGGGATTGCCTGTTAAGATTTTCCTGACTTGCTTTTTCTCTCAGGATTTTGTCTGCCAGTCATTCCCTGGAAGCTGTGCCCCTGTAGTGCAGCTCTGCCAGTTCCTGAGAGCTGTGCAAGCCCCCACTGCAGCACCACAGTGCCTGGCAACCCCAAAGGGGTTTGATCTTCCCTCTCTGGGTGTGCTGCTGGTCTCTGCTGCAAGCTGAGATCACTCTTCAGGCGCCGTTTTCAGCCCCGAACTCATTTCACTGATCACTTTTCAGGTGTTACAGGCAGCTGATTGTTTAATCCTCCTTTGTGGTGCATGAATATTCCTGGGCAGATGAACATTCTTTGGGCATGGAAGGTGCCTGCTGACTGAGAGCAGCTTTTGGTCAATTCCTTATGGAATAAAAAGCAGTGCTTGACTGGGAAGGGGATGCAGTTGCATTCTAGGGGTCATGGGCTGAAGGGACTTATAGAGCAAAGTGTGAAAAGGGTGGGAGAATGGGAATAAGCATCAAGCTTGCTTGGATGTTTGCACAACTTTTTAAGGAAACCCATTCTATGATGGGATAAAAAAAAAAAAGGAGGAGAACCTGTTTCACTCTAGTTTATATTCTAAAAAAAACAATACAAGATCTGACATTGGAAGAAATTCTCAGGTGAGCAATTTTTCTCTCACACTTTAGGAGTGTATGAGTGAGAATTTCTTGCTGAAGAAAAAATGAAGTAAATATATCATTTAAGAAAAGATGAACTAGAAAATTTAGTGATCTCCCAGGATGCTTTTATGGAGAAATATAGCACTTTTTATTTTACATAGAGTATACCTGTATAACTTCTTTGAAATTTCTATTCACTTCACTGGTACTTTTAATGCCTATGATATACATCTATTTATTTTATTTTATCAATGCCTGAGCTATATTTATACACAACAACTTCAAGTGAAAAAAACTGATGTTTTCATCTTATGCTTCTTTTTCCTAGGATACATCTGACACTTACATGAAAATATCAATCTTTTTTCCCTCTCCGTTTTAAATGCCTCCAAAGTTATCAGGCTTCTAATACACCCCCAGTGGATCCAGGTCATGAAAATTTCTATTTTTTAGTGATAGCTTATTATTAATTTAGTCTCACTTTTTTTCATATTTTAGCCTTTTTTTCCCAAGAGATAAAGATTACTATATATTCAAAATTAAACTGCTTTCCTAGTTTTTTCCCTTGTCATATTTCCCATTGGTTTGAGGCTTTTTCTCTTCTTGAGTGACAGTGAGTGTAGTTCAGCTACACAACTATCTATAATAACCTGTTCTGAACAGAGAACTGTTCTCTTTGGAAATTAACATCCACAGGCAATAATTCTATTTCATAAAATCATAAGATAGAATACACGGCTCGAATTATAATGCTGGATTTAGGAGTTAAAAATATCCCTTTTTATTCATGTAGGTCCAAGGCACCAGAACACATGCAATATGAACTCTGAGCTGCATCTCTGTAATACTGATTATCTGAACTAATGAAAACCAAAATATCAAGAGATATACAGATTAGGATGCTCTTATTCTATTTATTAACTTTGTTCAAGCTCAGCTTCAATTATTTCACAGAACTACTCAAGGAGTGAGTTGACATTGAAGATACCGGTACAGCAACTATCCTTGTTCAAAAAGTTTATCTTTCAATAGGAGAAACACATCCAGCTCAGCTGTAAGAAAGGCTGTAGAGAACAGAAATCAATACTTTGGTGCTGCTTCTGGATGGTGCTGACCCTTCTGGGCCGGATTGATTGCAAATTGTTTTGCTACCCCTGGAGAACTTCACATCAGGGAAACTGATAAGAAGTGGTTGTCACTCTTCCTCTTTCTCCTTTGACATCTCAGACCAAGTGCAACATAAACTTGATTATCCGTGTTCTGATATTTACAACTTCACATCAAAAGTGAATTGTGACGTGAAAATTTAGTGATTGATGAAACAAACTCACTGTAGACGTAAACAATTACCCCAAGTGAAGCAGTCTCTCAATTGCAGCTTTTTAAGTCTTAGTGTTGGTTGTACATGGCACAGATACTGATTTTTGAGATATATTCCTCCCCTCTTGAAGACCCAGTCTAAATTGTCACAGCATCCCTGCTGAAGCTGGTACAACACCCAATCTGAGGTCCACAAATCTCAGTAATTGCCAGTCTATAGATTTGTAAAACCAGTCCTTTGGTTCTCTAGAGGTAGTGCAGAAAGGCATCTTTAGATAAATGTTTCTGCTATTCAGTATTGGAACTCTGGCCTGCAGTGCTGTGCCAAGCAATTTGCTAAAAAATTATACTCTTTGTTTAAACTACATTGTTCACTCAAAATCTGACATTAAAAAAAGTCCTTAAGCAGTTACAGATACTTTTATCTCAATATTCTTTTGACATTTCAACAATTGTATTCCTTTACCACGTTACTTTCCACCTCTTTTTTCTATCATCTGTCCTTTGCTTCTGTTGTTTCTCAAAAACATGTTGATGTCAGGAAGCAGCCAGTTGCTTATCTTCTTTATCCTTCTTTTTCATTATTCTCAATTTCTTGGTGGACATAGCTCGTATGGTTCCCAGATAATAATTTTCGTGCCGCAGTTTTCTCACTCATTCTGAAAGGTACTGAGAAATATAAATGTTACATGTTACAAACTATGTAGTGTGAATCACTACCTCTGACTAGAGAAAATGTTACATTTTGTCTATGTTTAGGAGGTTGTTTTCTGATAACTGCAAAGGTTTTCCTGACTGCACAAACACTCGAAACTTTTGTGTGCTTTAACATTTGTCCAGCTGTAAAGAAGCAGAGATGGCTGCACCTTCCCCTGTGTGATACATTTTGTACATCAGTAAAAGTTGTGCAGAAAACACATTGTGGATGGGACAGCACAATTTCAGAGATCACTGGTCAGTGCACCAGGAACATGCAGAGGTCAGCTTGGAGAGCTGAGTAGGAGTGGAAGCTCAGGACACTGAAAAGCAGCCTGAGCCTAATAAACACAAACTGTCAAAGCATCAGGTTTATATTTGGTTTGAACCATGGCTCCGTTGGGGAACTGAGCCCTCAGTGCCATCTTGGGGCATTGCTGATTTGAGATGAGAAGCATTGCTTCTAAATCACTGAATGCTCATTTCCTCAAGTTCTGATCCATGCTGACTCTTTTAAGTTTATGAGATCACAACCCAATGTGACCTGGCTGCAGGCCAGCGAGCAGAATAGAGTTCCAGGTCTTTCTGACTGCAAATTGAATTACTCCTCCTGACATTAAAGTCAAACCAAAGTCTCATCAGGACAGCACAGCCAAGGCAGTTCTAGTGTGACGTCTTGACATATGTCTGAAATTTGTGTTTCAAATACTAAATATTTTTGCTCTTGCTATGCAAATACAGTGGATGTGAACAAACAATTAGGAAAACAGTATCAGAAGCATTTTGGGATTAGGGAATTCTGAACTCCTATTTATTTACTGACTTTTATTTCCTTGAAAGTGTATCCTTGATTATTTGGAGGATTCTTTTGACACCTCTAAATACTAGTAGCAATCTACTTAGAAACCTAAGCTCTGTACAAGCAGTCCATCCTCTTGTACACCACATTAGTCTGCCTTAATATTCACTATTCAGTGTCTAAGTGCAGCTTATATAGAAATCTTCTACCTTTCTGCCTATATATATGTTATTTAATTCTTTACCCCTCAATATTGCACCTTAGGTCTCCATTTCTGTGACAAGGAATCAACTTTTAAACTTTTTTTCCCCCTTTTTTTTCCCCCCTTTGTTTGAGGATTAATTACTGACGTATCTTTATTCTGAAGATGTGAAACACTCAACTAACTTGAAGTGAAACAATTGAAACAATGTCTGTCATTTACACAGTTGCCTAGCATGTGGAGTTTGTGGAGTGCATGTTCTTAGTGACTTTGAAATATATACTTGCAGCCTGGGGGTAAAGATGACAGTCAAAGCTGATCCCAAGAGTAATCAGAAGGCCACCTGGAACAAACAGTATAAATGTAATCTTCTAATCAGCTAACCTCTTTCCACCTCCATGCTGGTCACAGTAGAACATCAAGTAACAGAAGAATATAATGTAAAATATGTCAAAAAAATAAACAGCCCAAAAATCTGGATTATATATCTCAGGGCAGTAAATTACTTTCTCTTTGCAAATGTTCAAAGCATGTTTTTGGCTCTGAGAGTAAGAAGAATGCATGGAGCTTTTTGTCTTAGTTTTAGTTCCTTCTAAAACAACAACAACAGCTGTAATATTGTAGTTAGATTGTGTCAGAAGCTGTTGCTTCAGCACAGAGAACAATGTTTCTCAAATACAGTCTGAACAGAAAGAAGAAATTCATCACTCAAGAATTATTTTCCAATTATTCATGCAGTGGTTTCCATTGTCACATGCTTTGGTGTAAATGGATGGTAGTCTGAAACAGGATTTTGGTCTTTGTGTTTTTACATAAAATCTAGATGCAATTTTTAGTAGATAATGACTCCACCCAATTTTAGTTTAAGGCAGTCCATATATTTATATGGACTAGGGTATTTTCCTTTCCAAAACAGTTCCCCTGAGTGAAAGCTTTCCTGACAGTGAAGAGCCCTTTCCCTCCTGCACTTCAGAATACTCTCTGTCTCTCTCTCTCTCTTTGTCCCACCTTTACTTCACGGCATCACACAGCAAATTCTCTTTCTAAACATGCACAGGAAGGACAGAAACCTTATGAAACAGTACAGCCTCAAGAAGTGAACTAGGCATGACCACACAACATTTCAGGAAGCCAAAACTGGAAGCTGGAGCTCCACGGGTGTCCCACAGTGCTGACACATCGGGCTGCTGCTCACTAGAGCTCCAGGATACTGAAACTCACCCAGCCAAGGCTCTAAGTTGTGCCAGGCTCTTTCAGTAAGTGATAAGGGGTGGAAGTACCACACTGAGGGTGAGTCATTTGAGCTATTCCAGTGAAGGAGTCACCTCAGTGAAAATATGGAGAAGAGCCAACCCAAAAACTGCTTCATCTTTCCTGCTCAAGCCTGCGGTGCCTGCTCTGATAGTGCTGCTCTGTGGAGAAAGTTCTATTTGTCAGCTTTCTTTGGAATGCTGATGGTAGTACAGGATTGAATGCTTCTTGTGAGGATTTAGCAGCTTCATTTGGCAGCACCCAAGCAGTTAACAAAGCATTTTAAAATTAAGTAAAACAAATCCTTGCTTCCAATCCTCTGTGATGATAGTCTAGTTTCCAGAATTCAGGCATGGCATAACTGAGATGCATACGGTAACAGAGTCATATAAATTCTGTTTAAAAACTCACAGCGAGCTTTAACAAGAAAAAAAAAAATTAGCGTTTTTATATGGCTCTAAGAAATGAAGTGGATAATTAAGTTAAAGAGAGAAAATTGAATTACAATGTTTTCTGTTGTGTGAGTTTTTATGTGGTATATAGGAAGAACTATAGATTTAATTGCACAGATAAGTCCTTAGTGAATTCCATACTCTTCTCTGGCTGTAAAATACAAGCATCAATAATTTTATTAATATTTTGCTTTTCAACAAATCTCTTAAAATTTTTAAAATATATTTTGCTTTAATTGTTTTAGTTTTTCAGATTAAGATCAGGGTTTTTTTTTTTCCAAGTCTTCTTATACTAAGCAGAAGAAGAGGATAAAGAGTTAAGAATGAGGGTTGAAACCTTTAAAGCGAAGGGTTTGGAATTAAGAGCAGTTTTCAGAGTTCAGGCTGATAATCTGCAGAACCTAAAAAGAAAATCATCTATATTTAGTGACTTTACAAAAGAATTTAAGGGTATTACTTGTCCACGGAAAGAAGCCTAAGGAGACAAATCCTCAAGTTGGACACCAGTTATTCTGGATAAAGCTGTGTCAAACTCAAGGAAAAGCCAAATAAAACTACAGCTCTGAGGTCTGTCTGGTGCAGGCTGCAGAGGGGTGGTAGAAGGTGGAAAGCAGAATGTGTGGGAGGTGCAGGATGTGTCAGCTCTGCTGTGACCCCAAAGGCCACCTGTGTCTGTGCTCAGTGTGACCCCTGAGCCTGTAAAGAGAAATCCTTCTAACAGAACTGAGGCAGAGGAGCCACAAACACAGCAACAGTATCACACAAACAAGGATCTTCACCTATTCAATATTTCTGGTGCTCCTCTGACCCCTTCTGAGGAACTCACTGGCTTTGAGCTGAATTACTAACATGCAGTTCTGGTAGACTTTTTAGTGTGTGTTATGCCCTGCAACTCAAGGATCTGAATCCCATTCTACCTGGATAAGATGAAATAATTTCTTTTGATGTGTTTTGAACAGTTCTTCAGACTTTCATTTCCAAGGACAAAAAACCTCTTCTTCCTCAAAAAAAAAAAAAAGAAAAAAGAAAAAAAAAGACAACAATTTGTATCCATTTCAAAAGACCTTCCTTCATTTTGCAGTTGGAACAGAACACATTCATTGCACTGCTGTCTTTAGTGACGTGTGTCACTTCAGCCTCAGAGTTACCTTAGTTTGAAAGAAAACAGCAACTGACAACCAAGTTTTTAATTAAATTGGTCAATTCCAGTGTACAAAATGCTATCTCCAAACTCATCTATTTTAGACAGCTTTTCCAATTTGAGCTTCCTTCCAGGAACTGTGAATGAAGGACTAATTTTTGTTTCAAAGAACCAATTATTCTGTTTGGTACTGAATTATGCTAAAAGGCAGATGGCTATTTTCTCTTAAATTCAAGCAGCATGTCTAGCCTGTGGTGTCTTTCTTGATAGAATATCTGCAACAAGATAGGACACACCTTCCTATTCTGTTCTAGGCCTCAGACAATTTCAATTCACCTTCCAGTGAAGTTAGACTAATGAAAAGTCAAGTATCAAGCTGGAAGTAAGTGTGCTTATTTACTTCTGCCATTGGAAATTTTGCTGTGCATCAGGGTAGTGGACTGGTGTGTGGAAAGAGCACCAGTCCTCTCATGAAAAGGCAGATTTACAGGAGCTTCATAGGGCAGCAAAACCTTGAGGATATTCTTTGCCATTTTTCTGGACAATCTGTCCTTTACAGAGGCAGTGGTGTATGTAAGCCCTGGAATCTGTCTGTGTCTCTGGAGACAGAGCATCTGCCACCAGGAGCCTCCTTGGCTTCCCTCCTACCAGTGAAGCTCTGTGGGCTCCCCTACCAGCAGCACTCATCCCATATCTGACCATCTCATGGAAGTGCTGCAGAGTGTGAAACACAAAATGCAAGGGTAAATAAATGGATAAAAGTAGCAAAATTTCTTCTTGGGAGTAAATTTTTTTCTGAGAACTGCTGTTCCAGAGCTAAAAATATGTTCATCCTGGGATGGACATGAGGATTTTCTGTACAATCAAAATGACTAATGGAACCACAGAGGAGATGTTTTTATTTCAGATAGAGAAGCAGAAGGAGGTATGGTAAGTCCTGGTCTATAACCTTCTGAAAATTGTCTTTGATTTTTTTAATTGTTATATAAATCTCAGCAGGAATGGGTTCCGAGAAAGACTACAACTGTGACCACAGTAACTGAATTCTCATCTCTCCTGATTAGACCAAAATAATTTAAGTTCATTTTGCAAGTCAGAACAATTCAAAGGGGAGTTTTGAGGATCACCAGAAGTAAAAGTTGTAGTTCAGCTGAAGGGAAGTTCTGTACAAAGAGCAATGGGTCCATAACTGGCAATGAACTCAGTCTGGGAATGTGTTCTGTCATCTGAGGGTAAAGAACCTTTTACTTACTCTGTGCTAATTGTGAATAAACTTTATTTAGAGTGATTCACAGTTCTTTTATAAAAACAATGCATAATGTGATTGTCTTGCAGTGGAAAAGAAGGCAGGAAATTACAGAGCAGAGATTCAGTTTAGTCTTAAATTCCTTTACTGCCTAATGTCTTGTTTGTTCTCCAAAGTTAATAAAAGTATCTCAATCACTAGGCTGACCTGTTGCAGGTATAGGAGATGTAGCAGACTATGCACATTTCCTTGTCTTGGTCTTTTAACCTTTTATTGAGCAGTGGACCCTAACTTTACATAGAATTGCCACATCAAGTCTGACTCCAGTTTCAAGAAGAGATGAATCTTTATGAAGGGAAATGACAGGTGCATGCCACTGTGTTTTCCCTAAGAGGCACAGCTCCTGCAAAGCCTACAGAGTTCTTTGCTCCCATATGTAGATGGCTGCTTGAAAGGAAAACTGCTGTGCTTCTCTGGGCAATGAATGCTTCCACATCCTTCACCAGAAAAAAACCAGTTTGTCTGAAACAAACCCATGTAAGAAAAGGAAGCCCTGAGGGACCCAGAACCTTCAAGACCAGGAGGAGTTTTCTTAGCAATTGCTCGATTCTAAGCATTTACTATTGCTAAATGTGGGTGCCAAGGAAAAAGAACAAATCACATAATACTCAATAGCTTGTTGATCATTAAAGAATACAATAGGTAGTGTGAAAAACACGTGGAGTGAGTTAGAAAAAAGCACACATAATCACTGCTACTTCTTTCTATATGTCAGTCTAAGAATGGTGTATCTCCACCTCCCAATGAACATAGCATTTGAGCTGTCACTGTATTGAATAGAAATTCTGGGGAAGGTGTCAAAGCACAGTGTTGAAAAATCTATTTTGCAACTGAGAAGGAATGATTTCTGTAGATGTAGAGTAAAAAATTACTCTTCAGTCAACTCACACACAACATAGTTTCCAAAACACTACAGTGAAAGCCACATACTGTTACAGGGAAAGGAATTCCTGTTCTCTACCACAACATTCCTTGACTGAGCATTAATTGAGAAAAGTATGTTTGATTATGATAATATGTGCATACACACACAAATACAGAAAAGAAGCATTACAGTATCCTAGAAGAGAGGTCAGTTGCTGACTCCAATAAACTGAGTCACATGGTCAAAACTGGTTACATTCCATAGAAAATACTCTAAACAAATGCAGAATATGTCTATTTAAAAAATACATTTTGCCAGCAGGTCAAAACACAGGACCATGTTAAAAACATTGTCCTGACTGGTTGTCTGTGAAGATCCTAGCTAAAAGTTTATTACCCAGGTAGAAGAGAAAGATCAAGCCCAAAGTGTAGGACATGGATATGACTCTTTCCTTCCTATCCTGAGCCAGACACAAAGATTGAGTCACTTTATTTCCAATAAATGAGGTTCAACACAGACTGTGACTTCTCTCTTTGTGCATAGATTTTTCTGCTTCTGTCACCAAGGAAAATGTGGCAAGACTGAACATTTGAAAGAAATTTTAAATTGTAAGAAAGAGTGCATTCAGTCCCAGCAGTCTTTAATGTCACACATCTCTGGCTTGACTGGTCAGGATTGTTTTATGTCCCAGTAGCTTTCAGGAAATACCAGGTCTGACCTTACTGCAGCTCCCATTTGCACTGACAAACCCCTCACAGGACATAACCTGATTTCTGTGTAGTAAGAAGTAAAATAAACTGCATCTGGACCAAAGTAGTAGGTGTGTTGTCAGTTTATTTAAGACTAACCTTTAGCCCTTGGCAGGAGTTTCTCAGGCTCTGAGAAGTTATATCAGGAATGGACTTCTATAAAGAAAAAGGGAAAATAATTTAGAAATATGGCAGTGTCATGGTGCTGGCCAGGTCCTGAAGCCACAACTGCATTTGGAATAGTGTGCCCTGAATTAACAAACTCTCTGGCAGCTGGGCTATTGGAGGTGATTAACAGCTGGTTTATGGGTTGTCTGCCTCACTCAGTGCATGCGTGTGCTGAGGGGCTGCTGAAGGGAGGTAGGAGAATAAATAAAGTCTCTGGGACTGAGGTAGAAAACATCCTCTGTTGTGTTTTAAGGGAACCTGAAATTTGTGTTACATTTTGATCAAATACTTTAAATGTACTTCAAAGGAATTAAAATGCCCACCCTTTAAAGTAGTCTTTAGTGTGACAAATATAATGACATAGCAATAAACCAGAAAATTGTGACTTTGTTGTTCTGTCGTTTTACTGGTCAGCAGAGAAAATGCTGATGAGCACAAGAGTGCATAAAAGAGCCTGGAGAATCTTGGCTGAGCCCCCATTCATAAAGCTTTATTGAAGTACAAACATGTCATGGAAGTACAAAGCCAGCTAAAATATCTCACAACTAAATCAGGCAGACTGAGACAAAGCAATTTCACTGGGTATTATCTAGAACTGCTAACTCACATGACTAAAAACCAGAGTTCCAGTTCACCTGCACAGAGGGGTTACCTGCTTTCCTCTCTTACTGGGGGCCTGTCAGCCATGCAATGAAAATTAATTGAACTCCCAAGATTCCTAAACACAGCTTCTCTGGTTTTGTTCTTTTCCTCACTAACTATTCAATAAAAGTAACGCTGAAATTGGGCAGAGGGAATCAGTTGTTAGAAAATGGTTTTTATACAAGAATTTATTTCTTTAAAGGTAGGTTACTATATTTTTTTCCTTGTTTCTCTTCTTTCAGTGTAAGATGCTGACATCTATTACTCCTGTCTTAGAGTCCGGAAAAAAAAAAAGCTATTATTTTGTAAAGAATTTTCATTTACTGTAATTTGCACTTAAGCATTCAGCTTCTTATAAAAGATCTCATTTTACTGTCAGGAAACTGAAATTATTCCTTTTTTCTTAGAAATACAGATGAATTCATGTTAAAGATATTTTGGGGAAAATACATTCTTTTTCTTCTTTTGTCCAGTTTGGTGCTGTGGATGAGAACTGCTGTAAATTTTCCTTTGTTTGAAAATTGTTTTAGCATCTCTAATTATAAAAATATGTGCATATATTAGCCAACCTGGATAGAAATAAAATCACTGGAAACTCCACAGCCTGCCCTAATTTTTTCAGAAATCTAATCCAAAAAGCCTCAACTCAATTCATCCCATTTATCCTATTGTATGTGGGATAAACTTCTGCAATTCCCACATTCTTGCAAGGAGAAGTCATTTTAACATATTTATTTATTTATTTGTTTGATTGTTCATTTTGCTATGATTTCATTTGAAAGGATGAGAAATCAGTAGCACAAAGAAATAGTTATCTTTTATCTTCTTTGTGTCGGGAAAAAGTTCCTCCCAAGAGGCAGTGGCTGTTCAGTGCCAAGGCATAGCTGGAGTTCAGTCACAGCAGAAAGCAAATTTCTGTTTGACACTGAACATCTCATGGGACAGAACCAAAAGCACTGTGAGCACAGTGTGAGGAAAAGAACAGAGTAGTGGGAATCTTCATTAGGGCTGGCACTGTCCCTGGGATGGAGGGAAAAGCAGATGAGTGTGCTTCACCCTGTGGATATGTCTGTATGAAAAAGTGTCTGTGGCTCATTGTACCTCAGCCTGGAAGCTCAGGGCCTTCTCTTTGCCTGACTATCTGTTTGTTGTGTTTTTTATCACAGTATTTGGGAAATTCCTCTTTGTGTGCCTGCTGGATCCACAGAGAGGTAACACAGTCAGTGGAAAATACACTGGGATTTCCTTTTTCCAAAGGAAACAGCATTCCTGCGAGCTGGCCTAGGGTGTGTTACAGGAAAGCTTGCCTTGCTTTCACAGCCTAGAAAGAAGAACATTGCTTAAGACTTCTGGGATAGAAATTGTTGCAGTTATCCATAGTGTGTACATTTATTGACCCCATATGACATAAATTAAATGCACATATGACAGTAAGAAGCAGCTGTAGACCCACTGGCAGAGCTCTTCTGACATCAGTGGAAGTGTGAGTGAGCCTGTGTCTCACCCAAGGAGCTTAGGGACACAGAGAGAGCTGCAGCACAGTTCCACAAAAGCACCTCAAGTAAATAATCTCAGCATCAATGACAAAACCTTTCTTGCTCCCTCTAATGCTATTTTCTGCACTGAGGCTGTGCAGCACACGGTCCTGGCTGACTTCAGGACTTGGCAATGTCTGCTGCGGCTGTTAAAATGTAATTTATTTTATGTCCAATACATCTAATGCTTTTGTGCATACAGCTTATTAATGTTAAGAGTTGTTAAAAAAGAGAATTACTGAACTGGAAAATTATATTGTTGCAGACTGGTCTTGTTAGTTGAGTGAATGTAAATAATATGGCCCATTGCATGTGACAATGAAAAATTATATTGATTCATACTAAAGTGTTCTCCATTCTCATATGTCATGATAATGCTGAAAATATTTTAGTTATAGAAACAGGCAATAAAGGATTGATATTGTAGAACTTCTTAGACAATTTCTTCCACATTTTTATTGCACCAAAGTATTTGAAATTCATATGGATTTTACAGAACATCTTGATTTTAAACTTTGTATGTACACATATAGATGTATTTACTTCTGGGAATCTTCTGACTGATGTTGAAGGGAATCATATTTTCCTCAAAGAAAAGAAGCCAGGTCACAAAATTGCCCCAGAAACAATCTAAGTGTTTAAGAAATTGTGATCTTTACTGTAATAATAACCCAGCAGTTTATGTAAATGCTCCTAACCTGTTTCACTGCAAAACCAAAGTTTAATCATCTTGATTTCCCAAGAGATCTTGTGACAATATTCTGAATCATGTGAGTTTTTCTTCTTCTGGAAAAGTTGTGAGTTTTACTGCTTTCTGGTGGCTTCTGTCAATGTACAACACTGACTTTACATATATTCTCTAACATTTTAGCTCTAATGACTAGGTGTGCCGTTAAAAAAATCAAAATTATGGCTATCTTAGTTGACTTCTGCATTTTAAGCAAATTAATTTCACGTGATACTATAGCAAATGCTATGATAATATAGCAGAGGCTTAGTTGAAAACCAATAAAAGTCAGTCAGCATCTGCTCCTCAGCCTCCAATTCACTGCAGCAAAGCCAGACTGTTTAAATACGTAATGATTTTCTAACTTAAGTGGTTTCTGAAAGCAATCTTTAAACTTCTATAAAATTCTATTCAGTAAAATTCTCTTGTAAGAGATATAAATAATTCAGATGGAAATGTGCTTCCCTAACTGAGCTTCACTGTCTGGCAAGAGGGCAACTGTCCTTGCAATGAAAGGGTTGAATATATTCTTTCAGAATATGTCATGTCTTCTTGCACAAGTGAAAATGACCCTAATCATGAGGTAGAAGTCTATCTCCTGACAAAAACATGAAATATTGTCTCAACTGTTAATAAACTAATTCCTGTAAAATCCTGGGAAAACCTAAATTTTAAGTTGAAAGCCAAAAACATAAAGAAAGTAAAGTAGGTCAATAAAATTCTGATTTCTCTGAAAATCATAAGCAAGGCTTTCACTCAACACTGCTGAAACTTACAATCACATAGAGAGAAGAATGTGGGAATGACCATAATTAGAGGATGAGTGTGTGGAGGCAGGACAAGACTAAGCTGAGAAGGGACCTGTGTAGTGCTGATCTGCACTGCAAACCAGGGCTGAAAAATTGCTTTCCAGTGGGGCTGCAGATGGTGTGCAAAGCTCTGATGTACTAAGAAAAGAAAACCTAGTAGCGAGTAGAGAAAGCTGATACTCCAAGATCTAAAGAATTCCCTGACAGGGAAATTTGAGGCAGTGCTCTCTGGAATTGGTGCTATACTTAGTTAATTAACTGAACTTGTCTCACTCTCCGTGGTGCAGCTCTCCTGTTATAAATCCTGTCACAGAGCACCTGCTGGGTCGCAGCTCTGGTGAGCTGGTCGGAGAAGGGCAATTGAGCAATTTGTATTGCTTTGGTGATTGTGGACGCTGGTGTAGCTCCGCTAATTTATGCCATTGCCCTTGGAGAAAAGCAGAATAAGGAGAAACAGAAACTGTTTTGTTCCTTTGTCCTTTGGGCTTTCAGAAGCTTAATGTGCACCGTGTGCAAGAATTATTTTGTGGTGACAAAGACATAGGAGGGAACTATCTCGAAGGCCCTCTGAATAGTTGGGGGGATGCTAAAACACAATGAAATATGTTAATGGCATATTAAGTATTCAGACACAACTTATTTACATTTCATTCTTTCATTTGTTTGAGAAGCACTTTCTAAGGACAAGTGTTACAAGGAACAATTTGTGTTTCCTTAAATTAGGATATGTTTAAAAAGGCTTATCAGTAAAAAAAGTTTTAATGTGACTTTTATGTGACTTTTTGCTTGTGTAACAACCTCAAAAGCTGAATTTAGGCTTTGAGCTTATGTAAATCTGAAGCCATCAGAAAATAAGTTACATAGTAAGATGTTTTTGTTCCTGCAGAAAGGAAAAATAATAATATATTCATTGATTGAGTCCAGCTCTGGCCGCTTCAGCTCAGCTGAAGAAACAGAAAGGAACAACCAATTATTCAAGGCAGGAAAAAAAAATTACATCACAACACTTAAAAAGCTTGCCTAATTTAGATAATAGAGTGAATAAAAAGTGACAATGGGAAGATGTGTGAACATATGTGAATGTTCTGAATAAGTTTCATGTGAGTCATGACATGGGTTTGATTGTTCTGTGTATAATATAAACAATTATACTAGTATTAATAACATTTTATTTTGAAAGGTATAAAGCCAGTTACTTTTCTGGGAATAGCCAGACTATATCAGAAAAGAGCTAAGTACAAACTTACCCTGGAAACATAATTAACATCTATTAGTTTCAGCCTCATAATTGCAAAAGTATTCCTAAAATAGGGCAAAAGATATTTTGCTGATTATGTTTGTAAGGTATTCTTTTTAATAGATGGATCATAGATCAATGCAGAATCACTGATTTAGGAACTTGATGGCTTCCATTATCGCCAAGTGCATTGAAATTCTTATTTTCAGTATGAGAACAAAGGAACTACTCCATTGCACAAATAAGATAAAGTTTTGGATAAATATTTAAGTGACTTACTCAAGGTCATAGGAGGACTCTGTCAGACTGGGGGCTCAGTGTCACAGAATTTTGCCTCACCAACTTGTTTCTTTATCCAGTGGACCCCCTGGAGCTGGTGTGAGTGACTGTAGGAAGCACCCAGTTTTTGCTGGCAGGAATTCGGGGAGGCCACAAAGCTCAATCCCAGACCTCGCCCTGAATCTCTGGAAAGCATTCTTTAACTTTCCTCGTGGGAACGTGAAGCCTCTGCAGGAAGCACATGAGCTCAGACAGGGACACAGCTCCCTGAGGAATGGCACTCCCAGGGGAGCCCCTGCAGTTTGTCTCATAAACTCTGCCTGAAGAGCCAGAGCTCTTTGTGTCCCTCATCTCTCCCTGCAGGCATCACCTACAAATGCATCCCTGCGTGAACAAGGATGAGGACAATGATTCAGTTTGTGATTATAGACCATAAATTCAGCCAAAGTACATGGAATACTCTGAAAGTCTTTGTTATAAACACAAATAAATAAATTTTTTAAAAGATGGCTTTTGATACTAGCAAATAAAAAGGCAAAGAAACAAAAAAACTATTACAAGGATTTATGCATCTGGAAATTGCAGAAGTGGCTTTCAAAATTTAATAATAAGTTAGCCAGAAAACCAATAGAGTGAGTCAGGTCTCTAAAACACACAAACCAAGTTTTGAAGTAGCATAGGAAGGCTGAGAACTCTTTCAAAGAATTGCCTATTGCTCATTTAAGTGTTTTTTCATGAATTGCAATTATGTGTGTCTCTGAAGACAGTTTTCGTCTCAGTACGTGCAGCATCAAGAACTCAGGAATGCTTTTATTTTTTTCTGTAATTATTTTAGAGATGTAGAGTGTTTTGTTTTCTGTGACTACTGGGAAAATAAGATGAAAGTGACCTTTGGAGAATCAATTTTTGTTAAGTTTTGTGTTGGTCTTCAAAAATATATTTCTTCAGAATAACTATTCAAGGACTCTGTTTCTCAGTTAATTGAATTCAACATATTATTTTCAAAAGTTTTCTGTTTTAAAACATTTCTGGGATTTTTGTCTATTGATTCTAACTGTGTATGTAGTGTACAAAATTGTTGCAGCCATGTGGATACAGAATAATATTGGTGGAAAATGAGAATAAAGTAGAGGCCAGAAAGCTGAACAGGAAAAAACATGAACATCTAAAGAAGAATGCAAATGCAACCACACCCCTGGTACAGCTCAGGGGGTGCCAGATAAACCTCACTGACCTGTGTGCACCTTGTTTCTGTGTGGCTGCATTTTGGGATGACTTTGGTGTCTCTCTGCATACTTAGGCATCATTTAAGAAAAAAACTAAGGCAGAGAAGGAGTTGTGGTGCACCCTAAAAAGGGTTCTCTGATTTCAGACCACAGTGGGGCCAAGGACAGGCCCCACTCCTGCCAGAGATAAATTCAGCTGCAGCCCGTGCTCTGCAGGTCCCAGGGGCTGTGCTCATTGGAGGTGTGCACCTGATGATTGTGGCTGCAGCCCCAGCACTGACAGCAGAAAGCAGCAAAAGGCAGGAAAGTGCTTAAACACCAGCAATGAACACGGGATTTAATCCCACTAAAGCAAAGGGAATAACGTGATTAAGCTCCAGACAGAAATTTAAGCATGTGTTTATGTATCTCCTGGAAGAATTTCAGTAGGCAACTTGATGTATTATAAATCTGAGTCACGGCCTTTCTGTATTCGAGCAGAGACAATCTGCTTTATTTTATTTAATTTAGCTACAGACCTGAGGACCTGGCCCATTGACAATCAAACCTTTCAGCAAAGTTTAGGAGTCTCTGTAAGATGAAAGTTTGAATAGAAAAAGGAATGGACAGGAAAGAATTTCAGGCTTAAATATTTGAAGTAAAGAACAAATGGTCAAAATTTTATCTTTGTGACAACTCAGAGACAAATGTTTTTTTCTTTAACAGCTCTCTGTCCTCTGTTTTTCACAGCTAGATGCAGAGAAGCATGAAGATTTTGAATAAATATGAATGAGAAAACATTTTAAAATATTGAAGGAAAATAAGCCTGCCCCATTTCCATAATTGCTGCAATGTAAATTTAATAGGTCAGGTAGTATTTGTTTTTTTATTAAGAGTGATGGCTGAGTATCAGGCTTTCCAAGACTCTTCTATTATCTGTATTACTTCCAAATATCTCCAAAAATACTTTTGTAATCTGAAACAGCATAGATTTCTATCTTATTTTTTTAAATTTGTTTTCTGAGAAATCCATAGTTGCTCATGAAAAAGAGATTTTACAGCCTCTGAGAATGCCAGGCATAGTAAAAAATGCATCCAAATAACTCTGTACAGTAGTGTTTGCATTATCTTTTTAAAGGCATGAAAAATGATAATGGTATAGGCCTCATTTATAATTTTGTTTCCTTAAGCATATTCTCTTGTGCATACTCCTTGATAGGAATTTTGAAGACTCTGATAATGAGTTAGAGAGAAATCCCACAGTTGCAGTTTGCATGGGAACAGCCCTGTGGCATAACTCTGCCCTCTGTTTTCCACATCCATTAGGAGACTTTTCAAAGCAGGCAAAAAGAATAAGGAATTTTTATGAAAGAAGTTCGAAATCCAAGAAAATATCCTTCATTTCCATTTCTGAAGCAGCCCTGATTTTCAGAGATCCTGACAGTGGAACTTTTTTAACTGTATTGGTTCAATTGCAATACTGAAAAACAAGAATAAAATTCATAATTTTATTCTTGTTTGTCTTTTAAAATAAGAAAAAAGAATGCAAGAAGATGAAGACATTTTAATAAGGTTTTTCATGATTACGCAGGAGAACATACAAGAAATTCCCTTGTACTACAAACATGCTGCCACATTGAGCCACTGAGAGAGAATCTCTTTAAAAGGGTGAATCACAATTAGACCTTTTTGTTATCACAATTAGGCCTTCTGGTTCCTGAACTGATCAATATATTCCTAATTAAGAGTGAACAAAAGGGCAGTTACATCAGTCTTCAGATTCATACCTGCAAACTTAAAAATACTTTCATACCACACACATGCTACAGTAAATGTGAATTGTCTTCATTTTAGTTTTGCTCTTGGTGGTTTTTCCTTTCTTCCATCTTTCTTAGTTTTTCCTCTGCTATGCACTGCATCAGATTTCAAGAAAAAAGTCTTTTCATTATGAAAGGAGCAGGGTGCTTAGAACTTCACAGACTAGAAGAAGCACAGGCTGGAGGAGGACTTGCTCCTGCCTGTTTCCCTGCAGCACCTTGCTTTCATGACCTGAATAACATCATTGAAAATCTTCTCAAAGCTCTGAAAGAAAGAAGAAAATAACACTGAGTCTCTTCTGTTTTTCAAATTGTGGCCTTGAAGACAACTTTCAGTGCTTAGATAACTGTTGCTTTCTATTCTTAACCATTGTGGTGTCTAGCAGAGTTAAGGTGTGTCGAATTTCATGCAGAGATGGTCTTGAGCTCCTACGCAATTTTTTAATACTTGTCAGCAATGCTTTTTCTCAATTTTTTTTTTCTCAAGTGACATTTCTTTAATATCTCCCACTCGTACTTCACATGAATACATACTCACAGCACAAGCAGACATAAAATAACACCCAGCAATTTTGAAAATATCTGTATAACACACTAAAAATTACACCACAAAGAGAACAATAATAAGCAGGCCCCTTTCTTCATTTAGATGGAGAAAACACTGTACCTTGGGGTAATTCAGATTTTAAGGCTCACTGCACATTTAAACTAATTCAAGTGTTTTCTTATGGCCTTGTGTAATTAGTGAGTGGTTTTAGCCACTTAAAGAATCACCATCAAAGATATTGGCAAAAAGCAAGTTTCAATATTAATTTGTGAAAGTGCAACTTTAACAGAGTTCAGTGGTGAAGTTCACTTTATTACTTTATACATGGATATGTATACATGGAAACATACAAATGAAAATTATATGAGAGTCAATTTAGAATTATTTATGTGGTAAAAAGAGAATACCAATATTTTGTATTTGCAAATACAAAAGACAAGGGTGCAAAAGGATTTAACAGCATTTAATCATTCACTAATTTAATAATGATAAAGTGATTAAATAGGATTTACTACAATGACTTATAATGGATTCATGATAACAACAGGCCATCGGGGATGAGTGATTATCCTCTGTTCCCCACCTTGGTCTGGCAGTTGATGTTCCTGTTGCTCCCAGTGTTGTTCCCACCTGTGTCACAAAGAGCACCTGGTACACTCGGGGATGCTTCATCCCCCAGCTGATCTGGCCAAGGCTCATCAGGAACTCCTGAAATCCTACACCAGGCCCAGGGATTATGGAGAGATTGCTGTGGGGGGTTGCACCACCACATCTTGTGTCTTAGAGATGTGAAATTTCTCTTTTTTACATTTTTTTTTTTTTGTCTTTACCTTCCTGTAAATAACATTCTTGATTTTATTGACACATGAGATGTCAAAGCTGTTCAATTTTGACAAACTAAATTAAACTGTTAGACAAAGACAATGAAGAGATCACTTTATGTGCCCTCAAAGATGGAAAGACAGAAATGTTTTATTTGACATCAGTGAGTCAACACTGGAAACCATCACCACCACTTGGCTTCAGGATCAAAGCCAGCTTTGCTTCCTGAGAAACATCCTGGGGGAAAGATAGAAAAAAGTTCTACTTGTACAATGATACTGTAGAGTTGGGTCAAAGCATTTTCAACAAACAGTTCTCAAGGCATGAAAATAGGTTGTTTAATGAGGTAACATTTTCTACTTGATGTAACTGCTGTTAAGATTAGAGACCTCTTTAAAAAAAGTGTACACAAGCACTGAGAAATGTAATTTTACAACTGTAAGAAGCATTTCTCTTAAAAGTCACAGTACATCTTTTATTGGTGCTGCCAATTACATGAAGAAAGAAATTAATTTCTTTTGTGCCATGTCTAAATACATTAAAGGAGTATGTTTTAAAAGACTTGGCTCATTTTTCACTCTACCAAGGAGATGAAATTTAGGTTGGTAATAGTTTGGAAAATATCACTTCCAGAACATATGACTTGAATCACTTGTGGTCTTGGCTTGTACTTAGGGAAATTTAACTGAAAAACTTGATTGCTGTCTGCCAGATTTTTATAATTATTTCTGGTTTTTTTTGTTTGTTTTTTTTTTCATATCAGTCTTGTGGCTTTGATTTGCATTTCAGACCGAGGTTTTCTGATTTACACATGCTATTGTCCAATCAAATGTTGTACTTACTTGTCAATGTTATTCATGATTCATATTCACAAAAACTATATCTGCTGGAAAATTTTAGAAAAACCCAACTTTTGTTTCTCTAACTGAGGTGTGTGAGCTATAGGAGAGCTCGTGCTGTGTGGCTGCTGGTAGTCCCAACATTCTGAGATGAAAGGCAGCTCAGGTATAGATGAAAGCTGTGTTGTCCTATGGCACATGCAAGAAAAATGCCTTTAGGCTTAGCAGTCCCGTGCTGGAATGCCAGAATTAAAGTCAGAGTTGGTATAAATCTATAGCATATTCTTTTCTTTCAGAGATGTAAAATTGGCAGATAATTGCACTAAGGTTCTTTGGACTGTACAGGACCTCTGAAGTGAGCAAAACCAACACCTGCCACCACAAATAATGCGCAGTATAATGACTTTCATAATCTTACAGAGGATAATATTATAAATAATTAGGGTCTTGCTTTGGTTTTTTAAAAATATTCTGTGTTGACTACTGGAAAGCTGTTCTTTCTGCATCCCAAATATCCAAAACTTTAAGAATTAGAAGCCTTTTAATTTCAGTAAAGTTCTCCTAAAAACATTCTAGATATCTTCTGAATATTATAATTATTACTTTTTAAATACATCTTCTATATTTTTATTTTTTTCTGTAATACATTTTTTTTCTTTTGGTAGACTAAATGCAAAAATTTTAAACAAAATCTCATCATTGTTAATAGCTCAGATCTAATATCTCCCCTTCAGTCCCAGCAGTTACATGTTACAGGCCTTTGCTTTAACACTTCCTTGCCTGCTTTTAATTAATTGTTTGCATCTTCCTCAATTGGACCAACATTTGACAAATTTTCACTAGATCAAATATGTAGAAAATAGAGAGATGGAAGAATTTCAGAGGTTGAATCAAATTTAATTTAGGTAAACTATGTTACGTTTAGGTGAACTGTGTTACATTTCATCCTCATTTCCCCTTTACATCTCAGTTTGCAATATTTACTTCAAAATTTATTCCAAAAATATGCACATTTTGGACATCAGATTTCCAGATGCAATAATTTCTGAATCTCTTCATCCTTTTTTTATTGCTTTAATTATTTTCTCCTTTTATATGCACTAATTCAAAATTCGAGTTAGCTGAGATTTTTGCTAACCAGAATTAATGTTTGTTTTGCTGCAACTTTCAGGTTTCTGAAGAGTTCCTGGAGTTTTCCTTTCAGTTCTAACACAGTCATTTCAACACCTCTGTTTTAGTTTTGCATCTCACCTTTAAATCTTTAAAGTTTTCATAATGAAAACTCAGAATTTTAATAGGCCTTATCACTGTCACAACTCCCTGAAGGGTGGCTGTGGTCAGGTGGGGTTGGTCTCTCTCCAGGCAGCACTGACAGAACCAGAGGGCACAGTCTCAAGCTGTGCCAAGGGAAATATGGGTTGGATAACAGGAAAAGGTTTTTTACAGAAAGAGTGATAAAGTATTGGAATGCTTTGCCTGGGGAGTCGCCATCTCTGGATGAGTCTAAAGAAAGGCTGGATGTGGCACTTGGTGCCATGGTTTAGTTGAGCTGTTGGGGCATGGCTTGGACTCAATGGTCTTGGAGGTCTCTTCCAACCCAGCGATTCTGTGATTCTGTGACTTTGGAGATTTGATTAGGTTATCCCAGCTGGTTCTATGCTTAGGAATTCCACTTTTTATAATCCATTTTTGTTTCTTTAACTGCTTGTTTTATTTCTTTGCAAGGTCTCAGCTCTCAGCTTGACTTCTGCCAATTCTTGCTTAAGCCTTACATTACTTGATAGCTAAGATACAGCTTGCTAATTGTTTTTCTATTCATAAACCTAAAGCTTATTCCTGGTATCTTTATTGGGGTGATTTGGCTGAGTGTTCTTTCTTCACCCCTTTTTTTTCTCCTTTCTTGACATACAGATTCTTGATAGCCTTAAATCTTGGACATTTAAAAATCATGGAGATTTCTGTTTTCCTTCTTGTGTACCAGTTTGTCAGCTGCCTCTTGTCCTACTGCTCAGCAGCACCAAAAAAAGCCTGGCTTCAGCCTCTTAACACTCTCCCTTCAGGTACTTATAAACATTTTTTTCTTTAGAAAATTTAATTCTTTCAGAATACCAAATGTATCTTCCTTTATATTTCAAATTGAGCCAAGTCATAATGCATCAAAATGTAAGTTTTTGAGTCTCCTCAGTACTTATGAATTTAAATGAAAAAAGTATTTCATTTTTTTAGTGAGAATTTAGGGAAAACCTGACAGTTTTTTTACTTTAGACAACAGCTGATTTTATAATCATTAAAATTCTGTTGGCTGCATGTTGTTCAAATTTCAACCTAATTCAAGCAGGACAGCAATGGCAAGGCATGCTACAGCATTCCTGCTTTTGAGGTAATCAGGAACCCACTAATACTACTAATAATAACTAATAATAATAGTTCTCCTGTTTCATTACTATTATTTTTCAGTATAAAGGAGAGAGGAAAATAATCAAACCACAGCAACCAAAAGTCTAATGCATATTCATTCAAGCTCCTTTCCAGAAAATGCACAAACTACATTTATGGATGTTAAGGAACAAAGGAAGTTATGCTCATTAGCAATAATCTCTTCTACTATTTAATCTACCAAGTGT
Source organism: Thryothorus ludovicianus (assembly GCA_013397245.1). Lineage (NCBI taxonomy): Eukaryota > Metazoa > Chordata > Aves > Passeriformes > Certhiidae > Thryothorus > Thryothorus ludovicianus. The sequence continues at coordinate 108,570 of VZTB01002911.1, read as the reverse complement.
GCAATAACAATAATTTTAAATTTATACCTATTTATCTACCTTCCTCTTGTAAAAATTCTTCTTTTGCTTTCTTTATAACATAATATTATTCACATTCATGTTTTCTGGAAAAAAAGGCATGTCATCTTCTATTTTTTTTAACATCTTCAGATACCTTGCAAAGAAAGGATTTTAAAATAATTACTTCCTATTTAATTAAAAGTCAACACCTATTGAAGTCAGCTTGTTCTGCAAACCTTCAGTTCTTTTCTATTACAACAGTGCCAATTGCCTTCCTGTTCTATTTTGTTTGTTTCAAATCCAGCTAAAAATTTAGTTATACTTCCTTGGCTGGCAGCCTTCCAGAATAATAGCAATGCTCCAAAATTGATTGAATAGCTCTGTCATTCCAGAGAGCAAATTAAATCAGAAATGCACCTTTCTAACTGCTGCACCCTTAATTTCCTTAATCTGCAACCAGTGCACAGGAAACAGTTCCCAGTCCAATTACCTGAAACACTGAGATCTTTAAAAAATGCACAAGGAGCTCAGGGGACATTCAACTTGTGGCACTGCAGAGTGGCTCAAGCCAATACAAACATCCCTGCAGGATGTTTAATGCATGAAACTAACCAAGTAGAATTAAAGTTAAAAATTTGACAGTCTATTTTCAATGTTTTGATTTGGAAATTAACAAGCTGACTGAAAATGCTTCATGGAGCTCAATTGCATTTATACTGGAAGTGTAAGAGACTTTACATAAACCTCATGATACTAATTACAAGGTAATGGCATCATTAACAATATTTACGTATTGTAAGCTGTTAATCAGTAGCTCAAAACTTAGCAGTTACCCTGTTTTACCAAATTTTGGGTGCTGAGCATTTGCCAAGGCCCACCATGTACTGATACATCCTTCCTGCAGGGGAAACGTGTGGGGACCTGTAACACTGTTGTGTGCCCGGGTGAATGGGAGGGCAGACGGAGACGAGAGATCTCTGATGCTGGATCCTAGAACTTGGTTTTTATTACAAAAGGTGTGAGTGTAAGCTAGGACCCTGCTTAGAGCTGCTAGCTGCAGCTCAGAGCAGGCCCAGGTAGGGGAGGTCAAAAGGCTGAGGAGCAAGAGATGGGAGGAGATAAGAACAGGAGCAAGAGAGCAAGGAAAGCAGGAACCAAAATAAAAGAGTGTAAGAGAAGTAAAAAGAAGAGGAGTAAAAATAAGAGCAAGCAAAGAGAAGTAAAAATAAGAGAGGTAAAAAGAAGAAGAAGAGCTGTAAAAAAGAAGAGAGTAAGAGCGGGAAAAAGAAGAGTAAGAAAAGAGCGCGAGCTTCTGGTTACAATGCAATAAATCCTTTTCTATGTTGAATATTCTAAATTCCACTAACCAATCTACTACAAGATACAAATTCTATGGCATTTACATACAGCCTATAAGAATCCTTACATTACCATGCTTATCAGTAACCGGAGGGTCTTGCATATCTAAACAAGGGGATTACTCTCAGCTGGACCTACCAGCTTTTCAGGCGTTCAGCTACTAGGGTTTTGGTATGGCGAAGGTTGCCTTCATTTCAATCTCGCTTACAGTTTCTACATTCTTGAAGTCTTCTGTGAGGCAGTCATATTTGTAAGGCTTTCCTGTTTTATCCTTCCCAACAGGGACCCTTCCCCAGATGCTCAGGCTGCTGCTCTTTGGACAGCACCAGAGCTGGCAGAGTGTCCTAGTGGGGACTCCTGCCCCCATCACCCCATCACACACCCACCCAGCCTCAAATGCCAGCAAGGGGGGTGCACCTTAGGTTTGTGCAAGGTTTCATGTTTAAGACTCAAAAAGAGCAATTCTGGTTTGTAAATCTTAGCTGAAGTACTCTTCCCAGCTGTGTCAATGGGACATAAAAGGAAGAATCCCAAATGATGGGAAGAGTCTAAGAACCCAGTGTGGTGTGTCCTTAACATCCACATCATCATATCACTGTTTACAGTTTCTCCCACTTTCAAAATATGGTACTAGAATAAATGCACCATATCTCATTGCTTTAAAGGATGAATATCAGGTATCAGGGACTTTTTCTGCCTGAAGAATACTGTTCTTCTATTAGTGTCTATTAACTTTTCAATTTTGCCTGTTTGAAGTCTGTGAGTCTGAGTTTGTTAAGGTTAGAACTTCTGGAGTCTTTCTTTTTCCCTTTCTTTTTCCTCCACTTCATATATAGTCTTCTGATTGGAGAGACTCTGGTCCCATACTGGCTGATGAATTAGAGTAGGAGATTTATTTCTGTCACCTTCCAAGGAAAGTTCAATAGCTTTTTCCCCACAGCTCTTCTTTTGAATCACACAAACTTTGTGATATGAAAGATATATTGTATTTATAGCATTTTATTTCATGCCTCTAGCTTATTTCAAATTCAGTTTTGCTTTTTTTTTTTTTTCTCCTTTCATAGATGAGAAAATGGTGTAAGTGGATACATTTACAGTACTTCACAATACTGAGGTCAAAAGTCCTGAAACTCCACTCTGCCTTAGGAAGGGATTTTTTTTCTGGAGTTATATTAAAAGCTTCAGTTTACCATGTATGTTTCCATGTTTTTGTTCAAAATTGGTAAATATACAGATGCCTCTGAGTAATGAAGGTAAGAAAACAGAATGCAAACAACCATAAAGATAACAAGAAGAGTCTCATTGCCTCCCAGGAGACTTAACTTCCACTTGTTCTGAAGAATGCTCTGCTTTTCTGCAGTTTCAGCTAAATAACCTAGATGGGGGTTGGAGGGGAAATGTCATTTTCTTCAATCACTCTATAAGGCAGTCCGTTGAACTGCTGTAGTTGAATATAGTGGTATTGCTGCAATGCAGTATGTCTTTGTTTTATATGTTTGCCTACTGTTCAGTTCATGTCATAATTCAACCATCTCCATGTACCCCTTTTCAGGAATAATTCTTGCAGAAAAGGCTGAAATAATTTTACTTATAATTCAACAAGAGAACTGAGCAATTGGACATTTTAGTTGGGTATCAGGAAAAGGTTTTTCACCTAGAGGGTGGCTGGGCACTGGAAGAGCTCCCCAGGTCAGTGGTCACAGCACCAGCCTGGCAGAGTCCATGAAACATTTGGAAAATGCTCTCAGGCTCATTGTGGGATTCTTGGGGCTATTCTGTGTGGGGCCAGGAGTTGGACTTCGATGATGCCTGTGAGTCCCTTCTGACTCAGGATATTCTATGATTCTGTGATAGAAAAATTTCAAAATGAGAAGTTTCCTCTCCATGTCATCAGAAATTATCACCTATCTGCCTTTAATTTCTCTCCCTCATTTTTAAGCCTGTCATTCAGCAGTGTACTCTTCCCCAAGCAAGGCCATGCACTGACATTTCTGGCAATTTCTAAGGCGGAAAAAAGAAATAAAATAATTTTGGATAGGATTTCTTTTTCTTTTTGTGGTGAAGAACTATGCAGTAAAACAATGTTTTTCAATTATTTTGAGAGCAAGGTGTATTTGGGAGCATCCACTGATGCTGATTTGTGCACCAGCTCCCAGTGGCCTTAGTGTGAATTGTAAATGTTGATCAGTGACAGCATACCTTTCAGAACTGCCTTTCAGAATTAAAGGGGAACAAATTATTAGGAGGCAAAGTGTTTCACCTCATGTACAGCCCTTCTGACCACTTCAGAAAGTTCAAACAGCCTGGCAGTGTTGGAAACACAATCTCATTACTCTGAAACTCCTCACAGCTTAGCAAAGTCCACGGTTCTCCTGTCCTAAACCTGACATTTCATTAAATGAAGATAAACTACACACACATTAGCAGCTTGTATGAGCATTACTTTACCAGCCTGTTTCAATTAAAATAAAGATCAGACACAAGACATTTCAGAGAGTGTTCCTGGCGACACACTAAAATTCTCAGATTAGAGACAAAAATACAGCACCCAGTGTACTTTTACAGAAAAATAAATTATCATCTCTATGAATGAAAAACAAAGAGTTTGGTAAAGAGGAGATATAGTCCACTCCAATGAATAGACTATAACATTTGTTATGTAGCCTTCATCATGCAGTTTTATCCATTTTCTTCATCAATGTAAAACAGTGAGGTGATTTCATTAAGATGCATTTCTTATTTGTCCTATGCCATAGCTACATACAGGTGGGTGCAATGCTTTGTAGTTTAAAAATAATTTGTAATTACACGTCTGTAATTTTATTTTATGTGTTCCAGGTGATAATTAAGAGAAAAGAAATAATTTTTATTTTGAAAATTACTAATTAGGAAAATATATTTCCTCATAAGTATATATTATTTCCTTCATACATATGCACAGGCTGTATGTATATTTTGAAAGAGAGCATTTATGTGTGCATGCACTAGTGACAGTGTATCCAAATGTACAAGATCTTTCTAGATTTTAACTCACTTTTTTGTCTTTCAATTTTTCTTTTGAAAGAACAACGAAAGATTTTAGTGCTTCTATTTGCTAAGTTCACACAACAGTAACTACATTTAGGTTTTGGATGTGAATCTGGAAAATGAAATAGAAATGAAATGCATTGTGGAGTGTGTGTTTACAACCTGTATTTTATGTTGCATTACAAGATCTCTGTTTTAGTTTAATGACTATTTATGTAGTGAAATTCTGATATTCCTTTCCCCAAATAGGGCATTTTCTATACTTGGATAGGTTTAAGATTGTGATGTCTCTCTTCTTGATTAAGAGTTAACATCTTATTTGTGAAATGCATCCTTGAACACTGAATTCCTTTGCTCTGTAAAGTTTATTTGTACATCTAGATTTCTCCAGGAGCACTGCAGTCTGTACTCAGTATACACATAACCAAGGCTGCAGATAGTCTGCCTTGAGAGTAAACTGCAGAGTGTTTTTTATTCCCTTATTTTCATGTCAAAACATTCATTGTAAAATGAAATATATTATTTTTAGGCGTGCTTGAAAAGCAGTAATAGTTGAGAGCTGAGTAGTCAAGCCCTGTCAGTGATGGAGCTGTACCATGGTCCCAAATCAAGAGGTTCAAGAATGAGGAGACAATGATTACAGCACCCAACATGGGGCTGGATGCTGCTCCAGCCACTGTCCATTGTCCTGACACTGGGAATTGTAGTTATTTGTGACTGTGGTCAATTGGCAACCTCTTGAAAAGGCTTGAAAGAAAGGCAAGGACAAAAAAAACACTTCAGAGGAAAATGTATGACCTCTGTCTTCAATATGAGAGCTGAGAGCTGACAACCAAGAGACTCTCAGGACAAAAATCATCATATCCTGTAGGTGGGAGAGTACTCAAAATCCATATATACTTGATTTGAAGTAAAATCCAGTGTAGACACAACTGAAGAAATAGTTATAGCAAATTTATTTCCATATGTGAAGAAAAAGTATTATTACATCATTCTGTAGCAGATATAGAATATAAATTACATAACTAAAGAGCTATTTATTTTATATTTGCTACATATTATAACAAGAACATATTTTTATAATATAATGAATAGAGTACTTTATGATTATATCATATAATTATGTATTATTATACATGCATGAAGGAGAACAAAAACCAAAACAAAAATAATCCATTTATGCATATTTGGATTGCCCCAAAACCATCTGGAGAAGAGTTCAGCTTTTAGAAATCCCTTCAGGCAAAGGAGTATGGAAGAGGTAACGGTGCTGAATCATTTCTATTTCTGATTTTTGAAAGTTTTTTCCCAGTCTCCACACGTGGACCTGTTTTTTTAATCTTGAAACATGTAGGGAAAAGCAGAGTTTTTTTCAGTTTTCCTTAGTCTTGATAATAAAGATTTTCCTTTTGTGCGACATCAAGTCTTGTGAAAATCCTAAAAATTTGGAGGCAAAAACTCTCCTCTCAAGAGTCTATGGCAAAAAAATCAAAACAGTGAAGAACTATCTATGAACTCTGTAAGGAGAAAAGGTGTCCTCCGAACATTCCTCATTATTTTCACCTTTCATTGCCCATTGTTACCTCCCTGCTCCTCTGAAAGGGTCTCTGGGAATGCATTGTACAAAACACGTTTCAATACCTTAAATTAGGTTATATAATTTAAAAATGATACACTTAAAGTACAGCTTTCAAAAATAAGAAAAGAACAGTTATGGACTTTCCAAATGATGATTCTCTTGCCAATGCTGCTTGATCCTGATAATTTTATTCAAGGCTCAGCAGCTTGAACAGCTCACCACTAACTTCCAACATGGGAAACACCCACAAGCTGAGCAAGTCTTAATAGATCACAGAATAATAAAAATCATAAATGTTGAAAAATACCTCCAAGGCCATCAAGTCAAACCTTCAAACAGATATGATACACAGCAGAAAGGAGTTAAAATTTTCCCCTGCAGGTAGTTAAACAAAGGGGACCACTGAGGACCTACCTTCCAGGGAAACAGGGCATTTCCTCCCTCTCTTCTTGCCTCTCAGGAGGGTGACTCCTGCAGTGGTGCACAATTTGTAGGTCCTTCTCACATCCATAGAGCTTCTCCACTCTCTCTCTCTAACCTGCAGCTCCCTGGCAATCCCTTCTCTCTTTAGCTGGATGACCCCACCAGCATGGAGTATCTTATTCTGGAGACACACAGAAACATAGCAGCAAGTTAATTCTGAGAAGGATGAGAGGAGTTCTGTTTCTCTGCACACCACAGAAAGTATTTACTGCTCACTTTATTTAGGTTTCTATTTCCTTGCTTACAAGAATTGGAAGTGAGATAAATTAAGACAGCTCATAATCTCATTCTGGCCTGAAGTCAACAGGGAAAGGATTGGCCTTTGAATGCCCAGTCTAAACTTCAGCATTTTTTTTTTCTTTTTCAGGTGAATGTAATCTGGTTTCAACGTGCCCTTCTTCATTACACTGACAGATGGTGCTTCGGCACAGCAGATGAAGTCAGATTACCTGTGTCACCCTTCCTATTTAGCCTGGCATGAATATATTAAACACCAGCTCTAGAAAAAGCTCAGCTCCTGGGTTAAAGGTGCCTTTGACATTTACTTTCTCCCAGGAGCTTGGAGAGCCAGCATAATAGTGCCAGACAAATAACTGACAGTCATTCACCACATCATCAGCTGAGTCATTCTGTGTTGTGACTCCTTCCCTCATAGGGTGGCTGAGATTGGTATTTGTATTACTTGAAGAGAAACTTCTAGCAAACACCTTGAACACTCCCAGAGTGGCATAATTTAGTACATTCCTGTTGTTACAGACCACTCCATAATTGTGCTTTGAAGATCAATGTTCCTGAGCTACCCTGGAGGTATAAAATGAAGTTTATATGGAGCTTGTCTGCAGATAGATGCAGGTAAGAAGTAATATTTTCAGTTGTAAGTCAAATCTTTTAGAGGCCTAAACACAGTCAGGATCCCAAGGGAATGTAAGAATCTGGTATTTTATAGATCTTTGAAAGGTCTCATATACTGCCATCTGCAGTAAAATAAAACACATATTGTGTTTCATAGAATTATAAAATAGCTTGGGTTGAAAGGGATCTTGAAGCTCATGTAGCCCAAACCCCCTGCCACAGGCAGGGATGGCACCCACTAAGATTAGGTGGCCCAAGACACCACCCAGCTTGGTGTTGAACACTTCCAGGAAATGTACCACATCCTTCTCTGCTTGTTTCTTTGGTTTGTGTTTGTTTGTTTGTTTAAAAAAATCACACAAACCAAGCACTAATTGTCATTCCCATCTTGAGAGACCAGGATCCATCTTGCCTTGGTATTTCCATATTTCTTTTACTATGTCATCAAACTGTGCAACCCAGTAAGCCTGCATTTATCAAACCAAAGAGCACTGAGGCTGTGGTGGGTTTACCCCCACAGGGAGAGTTTTACTTCAGACTCACTCTGGTATCCCCCTGTGGACTGAAACCCTATTATCAGCCGGACCAGATTAGGTGAACTTTCAGAGCATAGTTTCTGGTTTAGGCTCATTCAGAAGGATCAGACACCACTTCCCACTGAGGATTCTCCTGCAGCAGGTGGGGATAAACCCCTTTAACAGTCCTCTCCTGACCCAAGTGGCCCTGCAGATGCCAGCAGTGAGCAGGAGCACAGCAAAGCTGCCTCTCCTGGTGGTGCAAAGGCTGGGGTGTGCACGGTGGGTGGTGCTGCTGGTTGCTCCTTGCTCCCCCTGAGCAGCCCAGAGCAGTGATGTACAGAAACACAGTGAAAGGCAAACACTTAGTTTTTTTTTTTAGTGTATGCAAACTAAATTTTACTAGTGCCATTTTTAAAAGAGTACTTTCAGGGCTTTCAGGGAAAAAGCAGTTGGGCCAAGCTATGATGCCTTTGCTGAGCAAGCACAGCATGACCTCACTGATGAATCCAGATCTCTTATGTTTTCTGTGGAGATTATTTTTTGCTGCACACATACCTTGCAGTTGCATTCTGAAATAATGATTTAGCAGAAAGTGTAAAATGTACCTTCAGAATATAATGATATTAATGGGATTAAACACTGTAAATCTTCCTGCAGGAACTTCTGGGGCAACCCAAAGATTACCTCTGAGGCCATATTTCCTTCCAGATTGCAAACCTATCCTAGACCTGCCTAGAGAGGAACACTAAAAGCTGCTTCTGCTCCCCATCTTCAGATGTGTCTGAATCCAGGATGTAAAGTAAGAGCAATTAAAGCAAATGTTTTCTTTCAAAACATATGTTAATGCAAGATTTCTCAGGAAATTAGAAGATCTTGGCAGAGGATCTTTATATATTGTTGCTTTGGGCTGGGAAGTATGAGATGCCTGAGGCTAGGGAAAGCTTGAAGAAATCTGGTATGTGACCCTGAAATAAGTGTAAAAAAGAGTCTCTGAGCACACAGTATGGACTGAGGGACAGAACTGGATAAATCACCTAAACTGTCACAAAGTGCTCATTTGAATGGACCAATCTACTTAGTTTAAAAAGGCCAATCTACCATCACTGTAATGACAAGATATAATCTCAGTCAATATTCTCAGTTAGCTGTCAGAATAACAAAATTTCCCTAACTTGTCATAGTCACAATGCTTTAATCTAGGCATGATACTTTTCTTATTACATATTGCCTTGCTTCCCACTACAGATAAAAAATCATTTTTGTTGAACAGCAGTTTGTGGAAAAAAACAAATATCTTTCCAATTTTCCTGCCCAGAATCTTGTGGATAAAACTGTAACCCATATCATTTGATGTAAAATCCCTACAATTTACACAAGAATCATATGTTATTTTGCCTAAGAAGAAGCTGTCCTAAAATTTTCATTTAGAATTTTAATCAGACTTCATTTTAAAATTTATTATCAAATATATATTATCATATATATATGCATTTATATCTGCATAGATATCAGGAATCAATTTATGTAATTGCAAATTAATTAGGGAATTTGACATTATCAATATGTGTGTGTATATATGTGTGACTAATTACAAAAAATTATATATATATAATCAGCATAATTTTATGGAAAAAAATTTGGAGGAATCCCTCACATTGGAGGCATGTTGAACAATTACCTTCCCTTTATGATTCATAACATTATATGAACCATATAAATTTATTCACAAGAAGGAGTAATTAGATATTGCAATGGGCTGCCCAGGGGAGTGGTGGAATCACCATCCCTGGAGGTGTTTAAGGAAAGGCTGGACGTGGCACTCCACGGTCTGGTTGACAACACAATGCTCAATCAAAGGCTGGACTCAGTGATCTCAGAGGTCTTTTCCAACCTCATTGATCCTGTAATTTTGTGATTCTATTAGCAATAACCCTGCATGACAATCCTGGCTGTATTAAACCAAAACTTTTTGCTTTCCTGCTGCCAATGCTTACCTAAATTCTTATTCTGCTCATCTACATCGTGGTCTCCCTTACACTGTGCTTGCCAGTGGTGCATTAAATAAAGTGTTTACAGGTTACTCACACACTGCTTGTATTTTCATCATTCTATTTCTCCTGCCCCCTCAGAGCATGCAAAGAATGTGTTGTTTTGGTAAGGAGGTGCTTTTCAGTGTACTCTGTGCTCTCACTCTATGCATTGAGCAATATCACAAATCTTTGCTCACTACTTTTATTTTACAGCTCCTGCAGGAATTGATTGGCAGTCTTACACTCCATTCTCTACCTTAAGATAAACTCTGGCTTATTATTTAGTATTAAAAAGTTCAGCTGGGCCAGTATAAGGTTATTAAAGGCATTATTCAACTTGGACCTTCAGGTATGTGCTAGACTCCTTTATATTTAAAGACTGGCAAAAGTTAGTTAATAAGATAATTAGGTCACATTTGTATATTCCTGTTCATGCAATTTCCTAATGAACTCATAAGCAAGTTTATCATTGAAAAGTGATACTGAAATGATTAATAAAGCCAGATATGTTTGTTAGGATAGCATGGTGCTTTGCAACTATGCCAGCATTTGGTATTAATGTGATGCTTACAGAGTTTTTAGAACTGCAAAAACCCTGACTACAAGTAGCATGTATTTTCAAATAAGAAAGACTGTGGCTTCTTTAAAGTTCTCCTTGAGCCATTCAGTTTATCCTTGTGTCCAGCATCAGCAACCTGGTTTTCATTTATGAGCTCATCATATAAAGAAACAGGTCCTGGTAGCAGCGGGATGATTTTACACGGAGGTGCATTGGCAGAGCTGTGTAACACACAGCAGATGTTTACTTTAATGCTCTTTTATCTGGCTAGGCTCACACAATGTCACTGGTTCTTCCCCTCTCCACAGGATCTTGTTTTGTACCCTGTGCAGTAAGGCTATAGCACTGGAGGTACAGCTGGCTGTCACTGCTGCTTTTGTATGTTCCTGAAAAAACATTCTGATACATTATGCATGGACTTTTTCTCTATGTCAGATAACACTAGGTCATCCTGAAATAGTGTTTCTAAATGCTGCAGAAATGTCCAACACGATAAAAATATCCACTGTCCTTAATGAATAGGAAGAAATTATCTACATAATTATTTTTACTTTCCAAAGCTAAGACTGAATGCAAATTGTTCTCAGCCTAGAAGAATAGGTTGAGCTTTAATTGGCTTTGTGAATATGTTCATTGGTGCTATTTTACCTAAAAAAAATGTAGCTGAATGTAGTTGTTGCCTAGAACTGACAGAATTCGGGTAAGTAGAATGAGCATTGCTCCCCAGCTGAGGAACTGTGGGTGTAACATTCTCTCTGTGAATTTGCAGTGCCCATGGGTCCCTTTACCAACCCAGAAGAGAGGGATGTGTGATTTGTTCTCTTCTTTTTGAAATGGACAGAAGATTTCAGTACCTGAGGTACCAGGAGGGCAGATGAGCTGTTTGTGAGTGGCTCTGGATTAGGCACGTTCCTGATATTTGGTACAGACCATGCCATGGGTGTGTAAAGGTGCATTTCAACCTTCTGCCAACTCCTTTTTACTCTCTCCCATGTTGTTTTCCCTGTATTTTTTCCATATGATATCGAAAGCCAAGAAGAGTCCTGGGTGATGAGGAGGAGAAGCTGTTGGTAGGATTGTTGGTTGGGCTGCTCAGAGGTGTATATCAATCCAATGGCTCATTTTAGAAATGCTGAAATGCTTTATTCCAGCCTTTAGTAAACCTTGTGTCCAGCATATTCTTTTACTTTTTAACAGTTAGCTGTTATAAAATGCCCCAAATGTTATAAAATGCCCCAAATATATTTCCTTTAGTTTATAGATCGTTGAACTGCTTCAATAAGCAGATCTTTTTCAAAGATTTTAAACATTCTTCTTAATTTGAAAAAAAAAAAAAAGACAAAAAGAGTGTGTTACTATTGACTTTGAATTATCTTTTAAATTATTTACAAGGTAGTTTCATTTCCTTATTTGCTTAACTCATTTTTTAATAACTCAAGTTAGATGACTCATTTTTGACATGTTTGACTTAAAACTGAAGCTACTGACTTGACCTTCTAGGCAGGAATTGCAATTTAATTATTCTTTCAATGTTTTTAATTTATTGTCTGTGGTTACACTGCAGCTATTTGCAGATGTTATAGCCTTGAATTAGAATAACTAAAGCTGCCTCCTTTGATCCACCAGTCCAGTCAGAATAAGAATGCACTGGTTTTCTAAATGTGTTTTCATCTCACTCATTCATGTGTAGTTTAGAATACATCATAAAGTTATGCTCATTTAAATTCTTTACAATCCAAAAAATGTATTTCCTTCTCTATCAGGGTTATGAAGAGAAGTATAATCTATAAATCAGCTTTGAGATTTTTTTTTTGAGGATTTTCTGGTCTCTTCCTCTTAGGATTAAAAATCATGTCTCAAGGCAAGCCATTAAGTATCATCTACCTATCTGAGAGACTTGTAGGTACAAGAAAAATGTGGTTAGACTTGATCAAGGAAAGAACTACAGAAAAAGAAACTCAAATTCTCTTATTTCTGTTCTGCTAGTCACTGCTGTAGTTTTCATTTTAACTTAAATACATTGCATTTGAACACATGAATCATAACGTTTAGTGCTTTATGATAAATTGGGAAGCAGAGACGAGCATGGAAATGTGTTTTCATAACTTGAAAATAGTTTCTTTTTTGACTAGCTTAAAGTAGAAGATGGGAAGCAAAGCTACTCTAGATAAGCAGTGTTTTGTTGGCAAGGCAGACTTAATAATAAAATTGAGGTTGTCAAAACCAGCAATTTTAGATGTTAAGAAGTGCACGATGTGGAAACTACTAAGATCTAAGCAAACACTTCCTAACTTTTCTTGGGGTGAACAGGAAATGATAAATACATAGGAAGAAAAATATATAGAAAGAAAAAAGTAAGATTCAGAGTTTTTTTAATAAAGTCTCAGTGATCTATAAGAATTATTAAATATTTATGTCCACTCTTCCTCATACTTCTATGTTCTACTGCACAAGCTTTGGAAGTGGAAATGATGTAAAACAAAAGACTGTGTCCAGAATCTGTGCAAAGTGACAACTCAGAGTCACAGTTGGGTCAGAAATGAAAAAAATGCTAAAATTAGTTTCATCAAACATTCTAAAGGCAGACACAGTGTATGAAACAAGTAATAAACACAGTGAATTATTATTTTACAAAGGTCTGTAAGGTGCATTTTCAATTACTAAATCTCCATACTCATATTAATTATCACAGCATTGCTAAATATCAGAAGTATTATTAAGCACTCTATATGTGTATCAAAAATTATTTTGAGCTCAATATTCAATCCCTTCCTGTTACCTAATGCTAGCTGATGGCTTCTATTCTCTGCAAAAAAAACAAATACAGGAGTTTCCATATACAATATTCTCTGTAGCATCCTAATTGTGTTTTAGTCATATCAATATAAAAGATACGATTTCATTATGAGTGTGCAGCTTTTTAGAGTCTTGAGGAATGAGCTGAAAAATGAACCTCTGTGTGTGAAGTGAAGCTTAGTGGTCTGTCTGATATGAGAATTTAGAGAAGGTGTCAGAGGGAGAGCAGTGGTCGGTTTTTGGTACCACTGCCCAGCTCTGTGTTTCTTCCCAAGGATGGCAGGGTACAGGTTCAGCAGCACTTGGTGAAAGTTAAGGGACTGTTCAGATACTCTCTGTTTTCTGCTCAAGGAGCTTTGGCTCACAGCTTTCTGGCACCACATTTTCTGCAGTGACCACCCAAGACCCCAGAGGCTGGGCCAGTTTGACCATGGCTGTAACCCCTGGTGTCTCTTGGAAACCCCATTTTAGAGAGGGCACCATGGCGTGCAGGCTCAGCTCTGACCCTGCAACACCTCCCAGGCTGCAGTCTGGGCATCCTCAGAAATGAGAAGAAGAGAGAAGCTGTCAAGGGGACAAGTGGATTTGGGGGCCAGATATGATTTGAGCATAGGCCTTGTGACTCCTTCCAGTCTTGTGCTGGTTTTCAGAAGCTCTAAATTTGTGATGGCTGGATCACCAAGCAGCTTCCCAGGGACATTCCAGTGATGAGCTGTCAGCTAGCAGGGGGCCACTGCTGCGGAAAAGGAAACATTACAAGTGTACTTTCTTGCTTTATATTAATTGAAAATTTGACATCTAATTTACTTGCAAGGAGACTGTTTTCTTAACAAATAAAATGTGGATTCCCCTTTAGCAGGGAGAGAGAACAAGAATTTACATATTGGATACTTACCTCTCAGTCTAGTGCTGGGCCCTCTTGGCTTCTTTCAGAAACATAATCAGCAAGATCAGGGTTTGGGTGGAAAAGAGAAACAGGTCTTCCTAGGAGGCATGATAAGAAGTGCTTAAGTAGCCGTGTAGTATATAGAATAGGCTTCTCTTTTTTTTCTGTCTTTCTTTTTCTTTCACAAATATACAGCAGGGTATGGAGAACAAACAAAATAAACTGCATTGCCTCTGTGACTAGTTGCCGGTTAGTGTGTCTGTTTGTTGACTCAGTTCATTAAAATGCAAGAATAATATAATCTAGATTAGAATCAGAAGTAGGCATGACACCTCTTAATGTTAACAAAAAGTTTCATTTCCGTTCTTGTTATATGATTCATAATCAGCAGTAGTAATCTTCTAATACATACTTTATTCTGACATATGTCAGCTTGGGTGGTTTTAATTATGTTTATTTTGGTATGATTATATTTGGAATAGATTAGGTTGTAAACTTATTACATTGATTAATAAAATTATTATGTATATATTCATTTTATACTGGTCCAATTTTGCTCGGATTATCTTTCTTAATAATAGAGGAAAATTAAAATAGTGAAGGATTGTGATGGTGTCAGTCTTTGATGATCACTGATGCATTCAAAGTTGCTAGGCCAGCTTGGAGGTTGATGGTTATAAAGGGGAGGGAGAAGAGATGTCCAGTCCACAGTCATCAGAACTCTGTGATATATCTGAGACCACAGTTTATTATTTTAACTAATATTATCCAACTCATTTTGCCGTGGGACTTGTAGACTTCCTCTGCTTTATCTATTATCTCCTGCAATCTCTTGGGGAAGGACACTGTCTCTCTCTTCTATGTCTGTGCAATGGTTTAGTGCAATGAGATCCTCATCTATGGAAAGCTCTGTCAGGTGCTTAGAAACACAGATGAGTAAAACCACTGTTAGCAACTGCTCACTCCTGAATACAGAGGGTAGAATTATGCATCTAGCTGCTTTCTTTTGTCTTCTTGGGCAGAAAAAGGGATCTGAGTGTTAACACAGTACCTGCTGTGGATGGTCTCTCATTCTACACAAAGCCTTGTTTCCTTCTTGCTCCACACAGAGCAGCAGCAGGGAGCAGGGTAGGGTTTTCAGCTCTTAAATGATGTATTATGGACAGGGAGGGGTTGCAAGAAGGACCATGCACGAGAAGCACTTTATCCTATAAGTCTCTACGAGTATCTAATCAATCCATTCTGCTTCCTTCTGGCACCACAATCTGCCTTTCCTGTTTTGGAATAGCAGTTTCCAGTCTCACCTTCAGTCTTGCACTTGTGCTTAGCTTTGGATGTCCCTCCAAATGAGCCATTTGCTCTTGCAGACAGGCCCAGAAGCAGTGCTTCCTGTCAGTCACATATACCAGTCTGTCAGAATTTTGCTGTTAGAGAAATCCTTTCCTCAGCTTGGCGTCCATTTTACATGAATTTAAATGAAGGAAGAGAAGTTGCTCGGATGTTAACTCATCTCTCACACTGTGGTCTAGGAGTACCATGTAATGTAAGACAATAATCAGCTTTTCCTTTATTAGATATGACTGATCAGACTCACTAATATTTAATGGAAATAGGATTGTTGTATAGTTTATCCAGATGTGCAATGGTTCTCTAGAGCATTATAAATTGCTATTTATCCTGGATTCTTCCAAGTTCAGCAGTATTTCTGCTGTTCACCATAATGATTGAAATCGACAGAGGCACTCACCCTAATTGCTACCTAATCAAATTTGAAAATACTTTTTCAAGGATGTAAGATCATCTCTGAAACTTGCTTCCTTCCCTTTGGGCTATTACTGTCAAAAATTGTTGGCCTTCTGGTTGCTCAGCAAATTTCATTTGTTGTCTCAAGCTTCTTTATTGAGAACTGAAGTGATGAATTGATTGGTGTGAAAGTCTTATGATTAACGTACTAAGATATAACATCTCAGATATATGTATCCATATCTATCTGTCTATCTACCTAGTGCATGTGTGTGTGTATTTTGTCTTCTGCTCTGTAGATTTTATAAAAATATATCCCTTGATTTTACATCTTGGGAGTCTTCTGTTAGATGCATCTTTAACTCACTTTGAATGAAGAAAAATAAATCTCTGAAGCTGAAATCATATGGCTACTTGAAAAATGTTCTTTTTCATAGAAGAAAAGCTAAGGACGTTTATTAGAGCTTGAAGCCAGTTAAAAAAAGACAGAAAATATTAGACTTGCATTCCTGTTTTGATTGCTTCCTCTCGCCAGCAGGTCTGCACTTCCTTAGGATTGCAGTAATGACTTGCAGCTAATTCCATCACAATCATCACATAGTTCCTTGGCTGTTGTGTGCTTCAGTCTCTCTCTCTCTTCAACATCTATGTTGTGGGGCTGAAAGACTTGTCACAGGACTGAGGGCAAGGTATACAGCACTGCAGGCAGGGCAGTCTGGACAGTGTTCCCAAGACTAATGGGACCACGACGACTGATCAAACACCTCAGCTGTGAGGTTGCTGAACCTGGTGGTCTTTGGGACCCAGGAGATCTCCCCTCCCTGTGGCAAAGCTGAGGTTGCTTTCATCCCAGATCTCAGCTCCAGCCACTCCTGACCCTGACCCCCATTCTCAAGGAAGGAAAATCCTCTTTCAGAGATCTTCTGTTTCCCCAGTGTCTGCTGCTCTGACCTGAAGCTGTCCAGCTGCTCACTGACACACATGCACACTGTGGGTGTTTGCAGCAGCCCTCGCCTGTGTCCCCACCCCAAGGTGCTCATGTCCTGACCCAATCAAGGTCCCTGGCAGTCTGCCCCTGTCTCTGCTGAAGAGGGGCATGCTCATCCAGTACTGAGTTACAAATGGGATTTAATAAGAAAGTTTAACAGACTGAGGCCATCAAACATAATGTTCTGCCAAATAAACTTCTCAGCTGCCTGATTACATGGGAGTGCACCCTTTGATCTTCCTTCCTCATAGTTTTCCTATACTTGTTCCTTCCTGATCTGATCTCTCCCTTTGTCATCCTACCTTGTCTCCCCTAAGGATACAATGGATATTGCATGATCCTAAATGTCTCGTCTGCTCCAGCCCTCAATTTTCTTTGCCCTGCATTTCACCAATGAATAGATGCTGCTTTAAAGGGAACTGGCTTGGTGTGTCAGGCAGAGTTTCTTTGGTGGGTTTCACACCAGAAACAGTGGTGTAATAATTTCTTGCAAATATTTGGTGTTTTCTGTTCTTCACTGGTCTGACCGCTTGGGTTCCCCCACCTGGCAAAGCAGGACTGCAACCTGTTGATGTTTGGGAAGAAAAGTATGTAGGTTACCAAACCATAACCATTTGCAAGGTGATGTATTTTCAGCATTATTTGTATTACCACTTTCAAATGTGATTTTGGGTGACATGAAGAGGAAAGATAGATCTGAAGCTAGGAAGGCAATTCTAGGCAAAAGTGCTGTGCATATGCAATAGCTGGGGAAGTATACATGTTTTCTTGGCTGTCTGGTTTTGAACAGATTGGTGGTATGCTGTTGACTTTTATTTTTTTACTGCACTGTAAATCTGCTCAACTCCTATGTTTTGCAGAAGTTTAAGCACCTCTGAATTTGCACAATTTGGAATGGAACTTGCAATGCAAGGGAGGGGGGATATGTTGCATACATAAAAGACAGAATTTTATTTATGGAGACCCATAATAATGCACTGTAGGTTACTGAAGTATGCAGGATGAATAACTGTTATAATAATAACATCATAAATTTCTAAATTGCTGTTAGGGAGTAAGGCTTGGGGAGGCTGGTTGCTAAAGTACAAGCATTTTCCTGTAATTGCTCTATAGGCATGTAAGTCAGAGCCTTTTTTTCTTTTTTTTTTCTTATATTTTTTCCTCAGTGAGCAATTCTAGTTGCTTCGAGCCAGATTTTCTTTCCTTTTGCATGTGCAAGAAACTTTGAAAAATACTTTGTGTCTATGTGTGCAGGTACATATACGTGCACAATTTTATCTGCTATTATTTGGAAAAGGCTAAGAAATCTTTTGTGTTTTGAGAAAACTGAACATGAGACTTGAAATACGTGCAGCTTGTACTGTCACAGCACAAGGCTTTCCTGTTTGTAAAATGGGATTGTCATAAGCCAGGAAAAATTTGTGCTTCTGCTTTGTTGCTGTGAATCAAGAAAATTGAATCAAAGAAATGATGGATTTTTTCAAGTGTCTGGTGAATAGGAACTATTGGCAATAAGAATCTCAGCAGTTTCTAAGCCTCTCACTCATGTGCCTACCCTCCATACACATCTTGAACATACACCTTGTGGCTCCTTCATTTCTCCTTTTCCTCCTCTTTCCCTAGATCACTTTCTTTTGTCTCTTTTGTGTACAGTAGGAGCTGTCTTCTCTTCCAGGCTGTCTTTCCAGAAGGAGAGGCCTCAGAGGGCGACATGTTCTGCTTGTGATGGTGTTTGTTGAGGTGGGTGGTGGCGAGGGAGAGCTGATGGTTCTGCAACTGGAAAATGTATGCAAGGCCACGATCAGTCCACATATCCCTCTACGAGGCAGCACCAGAAATGGATTTATGAATCACATATCAGTCAATAGTCTCTTAAGCATTAAAGAAAGTGCAATCTCCTAGCAGTTTTCAGGCGCCTGTAGGGAAGGGTATTTTTTGCACACTGAAGAGTCAACAGAGAAGCAGTTTTTTAAAATTATTTAATGTGCCAGGCGTTTAAACTCTGTGCACTTGACATTTATGTCCACACACTGGTATTGTGTGTATCCTTGTTAATTGTTTGGTGCCAAGACTAATGTTCTAGATCACCTTTTCTTCAAGTTTAAAAACTTTTCAAATAGCAAAATGCTGACTTTTTCCTTTTCACACGTTGCATCTTAAAACGGTATCTGACTTCTGAGATATCCAAAACTGACAGAGAGTTTAAATGCAAGAAAAATGCAGTAAAAGCTACTGCAAATGGTTTTTATGGGCACATATAATTCAAGGGGCTTCTGGCTGCTATAATAGCTTTTTTCAGTCAAACCTACAGCTTTTCTATATGTGGTAAACCACTGTGTAATGAAGATAACCTTGACAAAGTATTGGAATAATAAGGCAAGTTCTATTGAGTTTGCATTCCTAAATTATTCAGAGACTGTAAAAATGTACATTGAAATATTTTGTGCTTCAATAAAAGTGCACCAGTGCTATTCTTTTCGTCTAGTGGATGCAATGGTTCTGAAACCTCACTCTCAGGCGACTCTCTAATTTATACAGGACAAAGGCTTTCTGTCACTGTTTATCACTGCACAGTCTCCTAATGACACTTTGGAGGTCAGACTTGGCAGCTGTCCCTGGCACATGGACACAGGTGAGCCTGCAGATGCCAGCTGGGGTGCCAGGCTGGCGTGGCTGTGCCTTGGGGTGCTGGGTGCCAGCACAGGGACACCTCCTCTGACACTGGGCTCTGTCCCCAGGTGTTCCTGCCAGCCCCTGGGGCCAGCCGAGACTACTGCCACCTTCTACATGTCTTGGCAAATCTCAAGTGACTTTGAAAATTGTCCACAGCTACAGTCCCTGTGTGCCGGGGACCGAGGCCCCATCGCTCCACAGTGGCCACAGAGCCGAGCTCTGGGTCCTCCAGCCTGGAGCTGGCAGAGCCCAGGGGTCTCACCACGAGTGGGCAGGATGGACAGCTGCAGCACATTTCTGAGCTCTCTTAGGGACTAAGACCTGGTGTAATGAAGCTTCACGTGTATAGTCCCTGAGCGGTGCTCCTCTTCTCACTTTCAGCCTTCCTCTTTCTTCCTGCAGCTGACCCATGCTGGTGGACGTGGAGATTGTGGGGTGCAAACAAGCACCTGTGTTAGCTGAAGCTCCATTTGCTGCTAGGGTTAATGTCAACACCCAGCAGAGATGTTAGGTAACAGAACAGAGGTCAAGACAGCATTTCTGAAGAGTCTGTGTACCTGTGCCACAGTGATCACTGTGAAAAATCAGTGTGTTTTGCTGTTGTCTTCAGGAGAACTACAATTTGACTTACAGAAAAGAAAAAAAAAAATTAGAGTATTAAATATCTAGAGGCTTTTAAGAAATTGCGACAAAGAAATGATGTGTGAAAAAATGTGAAAGTCCCCATACCTACACTGAAGAAAGGTTCATTAGCCAGTAGGTCAGCTAGCCATGTGAGTTAAGGTGAAGGAAGAAAGAATGTTACTGGAAAGGCAAATTATTTTAAAGTACATAATGATTTCATATATCAATACACAGGATAAAATGTCCCTTTGCCTTAGATAAATATATGAAGACCTTACTTAAAGCTGCCATTTAATCTCTGTTATTCTACTTCTTAGTTGTGCGTAGGCAAAGGTAATACCTAGTTAAATGGATTAGCGCTTCTGAAAATTAGTTTTATCTTATTGATGTCTGAAAATGCTATTTTTATGCTATTATTATTCCTGATATAGTAAGCCCTGATCCCAGCCCTATATAATACAGAAAAATATAGGCAGATAATTCAAGTTCCCAAAAACTTATGCTCTAAGGATAGTATGTACTGTAATATACATGCAGGGTGTTACTGTGTAGCTGCCAGAGTGAATACTGTATTTGTAAGATGGGAAAAAGGAAAGAAAACAGTGATTTAGTTGTAAAAACAGACAAAACAAATCAAAGAAGGAAAAAGAGGTGATACAGGACAAAAGAATATGAAGAGGTTAATGGATAAAATGTGTTAGGTTTGACATGAGAAAACAGAAGGAATAGCAGGAGGTGGCAGCTAAGCAGAAAGACAAACAGCATTCAGAGTAAATACTATAGAAAACAGCTTTGTCTCCTTATCAGTGTTGAAGGTCAAGGTCTAAAATATTTCTTCAGCTGTTCTTGCCAATATAAATCTCTGGCTGCTTCTATTCAAAATAAATCCCAGATGCTATTTAAGTGATGGCTGACATATACATTTCAGAATTTGGGGAATGCTAAACTTTTTTCAGACATCATCTTCCAAAGTGATTTACCATGGAACTGAGCTTTTAGTGACACACCTGGTGGAATTATAGTCTTATTTCTCAGTAGCAATTATGGCAGAATGATTAAACAACAACTAGATTAAAAAAGTGCTTATATTTCCTAATTACATTTCCTACATATATTTTAATTTATTATTTTACTGTGGTACTTTCCAAAAAGATAAAATGTTTATAGAAATTCCAAAGGCTTATTTTTCGAAGGCAGTGGGCAATAAAAAAGTCTCTGTCCAATGAGTCTTCAGCTGGAGGTCTGACTGACATATGGCAACAAATTGTGTCTGTTAAAGTAAATCTAATCCAGCAAATGCCTCCACTGCAGTCACTTATTCTCTGTCGTCAGCATCAGCATTAGATTGTTTAAAACAAAATTATATATGCATAAATTAGTTGCCATCTCCGTAATGCCTTTAGGCAGCCACCACAGACTGAGACAGTCAAGCCAGATGGTTGGAGGATCCCTCAGCTGACAGGCAGGAAGAACAGATCGTGGCTTGACATTCAGGGAGTGGGGCTTGGCCAGCTTCGTGGGCTGCAGCAATTCAGGGTTGAGCCTTGCAGAGGAGTCCCTGCACAGAACCACTGCTTTGTCCTGACTTGTGCTCCTGTGCCCCACAATGTTCTTCAAGGCCTTTCTCTCCTCTGCCCTGCCTACAGAAAACTCAGAAAGACTCTCACCCGCTCTGCATTTTGTTTCCTCATACTGTGGAAATGAGTTCTGTCTCTTTTGTTCCTGTGTTTCCTATGGAAACCCTCCATGCAGGTACCTGCGTGTTCAGCCCTTTCCCCCCTCAGCCAGCACTTTCAGTGTCTCCCTTAGATGTCATCAGCAAACCCCAGCTGGGAGCCAGACTGCCTGAAGGCAGCAGGCAAGCCCTGCAGGGGCACCGGGGTTGACAAAACTGCAGCAGGAATCTCCATGATTTAGAGATGAAAGCTGAGAGGAAACCTCCGGGTGTAAGGACTGCACGCTGCTGAGAGCATCTCTTGGGTCTCCTGAATGCAGGAAGAGAATCTCTCTCATGCACAGATTGCTTCAACAAAGCCATTTTTACCATGTTGTCATATTTGCTGTCTCACTGGAATTATAAAATTGTCTCAGTATCAGAAAACTGGGAGCCCTAGAGACAGGCTATTCTTTGCTGACTAATATATAAAAAAACTTCTTTATTCTGCTTTACTCTTTTCTTACTTCTTTCCAAGCAATTGTGAAAACTTCGCAGCTTCCAAACTTTCCGGGGGAATTTTTAATCGGTAGCTTTTGCTTCACTGACCTGTAGAAACAAAAAAAAAAAAAGAAAAAGAAAAAGAAAATCCTTCCTAACAATTAGAGAGCTTTTCAAATGTCAGTTGCACAAGACTTTAAGATGGCAAGGTCATTTTCTTACCTTGACATAGGAGATAAATACCATTCACTTTAAAACAGGAGGAAAGCAATCAGTCACTCTGATAAATTCCTGTAAATAAATAAACAGCCTCAGAAATTTAACTTCAAAAAGTCCAGCTCCTATAGCTTCATTCTCCTTTAGTTTTTCTCCATTGCTAGCCCTTACAGAGCAAAGAAAACAATTTGACTCCACTGACCACAGCTCACTGGCTTCAAGCACGGTCTAGTATGGCTGTGATTTATGTTCAGGACCTGCAGGTCATAGCGCTTCGTGTTCACCCTCCTTTGGATTTGTTCTTGCCTGCTGAGGTCATGGCCTAACAGCTCCTGCTTTAGAAATACTTTCTCAGCTATCTGTTCTTGGTTGGTCTCTTTCCTTTTCAATTGATGTGTAGCTTCACTTAGTCTAAAGATGAAAAAACTGAGCTTATCACCTCAAATTTGCATGTTCTTTCTTCTCATTTAAGAATAAGTAAAAATGGCTGCCCTAATAGAAGTGACTTAGAGTATCTTAATTAAAGTGAATTGGTAGAAGATGCAGACAGCTTTTCCATTTTTTTGTTTGCTCCTTGATTGAGAACATGCAAATCCATTCTGTTCCAGCAAGGTGAGAAACATGCTTCTCTTTTTCCTTTTTTCCATTTTTATCATAATTTGATTGAGTGATAGACAAAATATTCTGTCTTTCACTTGCATGCACAAACCATCTGCTTTGGTTGTGACTTTCCCTCAAATGCAGGACTTAGGTAATTCCAGAGATCCCTGCAACTACTTAAAGAGGCACTGAGTATCCCCAGCTACAAATACAAGCCTTTTGTTAATTAGTCTTTGCTACAGTGTTTGTGTTCCTACACAGTTTGCCAGTCACTCCGATATCTTAATGGTTATCACTTATGCTAACTGTTAAAGCATCTGAATTTACTATAAAATATAAATTAGAATCTGGCACGTATATTTTAACCTGTGTATTGTGTCTCTGACTATGTCATTTAAGAAAAGCAGAGAAAATTGACTTCTTAAAAGCACAAAAACAGACCCTGGAAAACCTGAGGCTCACTTTAGAAGCCTGGTGTAGAAAATGAGCTATCAGTTTGCTTGCAGGTGGTCCTGACAGCAGATCTGACAATATGTTTGTTTGGCTGCTGTGACATATATTAAGCTTCAGTGCATCTCCCTAAAGGTTTAGAACACGAATGATTTCTAAATAAGGGAGGCACATTACACTTTGAATAATTACCCTGAAGCCTGTGGCCTGCATAGGCAAAGATGAGAAACAAAAGCAGAGTTTCAAGAAGGAAAAGTCTGGTGAAAAGGATGACTTGAATGTGGAGTGGCTCTTATGCAGCCATGGCTTCCTAGTCAAAACCTATGACACATTTCCTTGGTCATAATTATGTGATTGGGTTACTGTAATTTAAAAAAAACCCATTTTTTTATATAAAATACCATCTAAAAAAATACATCAAATACACTTAAATATGGCTTAAATATGTACTGTGCGTTTTTATAGTATTTGTTTCAAAAGTTTGTGGGAATATTTTTCCAGCTTTTTCTCTTGGGAATCTTGAAGTTCAATCACATTATTTTCTCCACCTGTATTGAGGAAAGTAAAATATTTTTTCCTCTCACTGTATTTCAGGAATTTTGCTACCCTTCCTGCCTATTGCTAGTATTAACCAGCACTTACATAATGCTCAAAACAAGCAGAAGCAAAGAAATAAGTTTGCCAAAACTACTGAGCAAGACTAGGAGGAGAATTAAGGTTTTCTGAATAATTTTCATGTGGTTTACACTAAATCCCACTGCTTCTGCATAGCCTGTCACCTTAGAATTCATTGTACAAAGTTGAGTGCTGATAAAATAAATAACACTTCATATTACATTTAGGGAAAACTCATAAAGTTTTCACCTACTTTTTTTATTTTTTCCTTTTTTTTAAGACAGAGTCTTGGAAAGAGGCACAGACTTTTAATCCAACTCACCGAGAACTGATTATGCCCAATTATGATTATATCCAATTATGCCCAAGGAAGGAAATTTTTTTATCCACCTTTTTTTTGCAATGCTCCTTAATTCAGCTCTAAACCTCTCAACACAACAATCTCCTCCCTCATCTACCTTATAGGTCCCAGCAGTTTGTAAACCATTCCAAGGTTGCTTTCAAATTCTTGCAACTCTGAGATATAAAACACAGGCCTCAGGTTTTGCAATTTGTTTTCTGTACAATAACAAGTGAAACAGGATTTTCTATTTCTGAAATTTCAGTCACTTCTGTATGATTTTAGTACTTGGAATATTTTTTTTTTTCTTTTACAAAACAAACAAGTCCCCTGAAAGCATAGTGGACTGCTGGCCAGAAATAGCCATAAATGCTTTGTCAGCAGTGTGAAACTTCTGAAATGAAAGACAGATGTGGTACAGTGCCTGGGAAAGGAAGGGAGAGTTGACATGATGGCTGCTGCAGAAATAGAGAAGATGGATATAAATCAGTATAGGAATGAAATGTGCAGCTATAAATTTACAGGAAGGCAGAGTAAGCCACAGGGATACAGGACCAGTTGAGAACCTTTGATTCTGGATGCCAGAGGCTGAGGTGGACACACCTAAGGTGGACACATCTAAGATGGAATGGACTAGGAAGGAAGAAACACCTGTATTCCTGCTGCAAAAGTATTCGTGGTGTTCTATACACAGACCTGGAAAAGGGTGGGAAGGTGAAAAATGGAGGTTGTGTTTATGTGTCCAAGATTTACAGAATGCAATAATTGAAAATGTCTTTTAAAGTCTCACTGCTGAATCACTGGTTTCAACAGGATGGACAAACTTTTATTCGTTAAAGATTGAAAAATTGTCAACTCTTGCTTCAGATTAATAGCACAGTCATCAGCTAAGCAGGGGTGTCATGCTAGATTACAGCCTATATAAATTATTTGTGAACAGAAGCAAGTAATATATTCTTATACCTGAGCTAGTCACTATTAACATTTGTGAAATTTAGTTCCCCAGTTCATATCATCTCACCAAGTCACACATGAAGTGAAATTAGAAACAAAAAGTCAGACTATCTCCATCCAGGCATTTCTTTTGAAAACATACACAATAATGCTTGTAATGGGGTTTGCAGTAGTTTAACATTTAAAAGACTCCTGTACAGACACTGGAAATGTTCTGTAAATGAAAGGAATATGCAGAAAAATCTAATTTACTGCCTCAGGACATCTTTATTTTTCTCCTATTTTTGTAGTACCCGTTGATTTGTATAGAAAAGGTTTTTGGTTCACTGTTGCATTGAAAAGTTTCTGTGCCCAATTTTGTCATTCTCATTTAAACTTGCAATATGGGAACAATAGTGAAATTCATATTAATACTTTCTTAAAATCACATTCCCTCCTTTCTTTTGGTAATAAAACACTTCATTGAATGTAAATTTTCTGGCCTGTATAATCTATGCTTTCTCATCTCAGCAGTTCAGTTTTTCAATGGAAATGAATAACAGTTAATTTTTGACGTTAACTTTATATAATGAACATGAAATGAGTCAAAGAATGAGTGGAAACTAATCAGGCTTATACCTCAGAATAATCCTGGTTGAGAAAAGGCTTCTTCATTAATTATACCTGGCCTTGGTACTATGAAGTTTTAATGAAAAGAAAAAGGTGACTAAACCTATGAAGGGTTTTGATTAATTCTGAGTCTGTTATTTTCATCTGATCTATGCTTCTGGCCTTAACAAGGACACCTCTGATGATCTGAAAGCACACACAAGGCTGTGCCTACGTTAGCAAGTGGGAAGCTCAGCAGGAGCACAGCTCTGGATCAAAACAGTTGCTGCTGGAGCCCCAATATCATGTGCAATTTGCACCTTTTACTTTAGGTTACATTTAACCTGGCCTGCAGAATTGTGCGCCCTCACCGTGTTTGTGCTTTGGAAATGTCCTGAGCCCGCATCACTGGTTAAGGCCCATTAGGGTTTGTAGTGCATTAAACCTGCACCTGAATGAGGGTTCCCTGGCCAATTTCATCGGAAAGAAATCGAGTTCTCTTGTGCCTGAATTGCTCTGCAAAATGGTCCAAAATGCTAATGCAGACAGAGCCTGTGCCAGCCAACAATATGTACATTTTTTCCTATCTTTCTGCAAATATCATGTTGACTGGGAAACTTCACAAGCTTCTAATTTGAATTTACAAAACCAAAGATATTTCAAATTATGTTATTTTCTGAACACAACTTGAGCTAGCAGTATTATGAATAGATATTCTATGCATAAATTGTAGACCAAAATCATATTGCCTCCATATCATAACTAAAGGGTGGATTCATTTAGTACAAAACACATAGTCAAGAGGTTGGTATTGACAATCAGTGCAATAGAGCTCCAAAAATTCACTTTAAATGCACATAGAGAAAGCTATTTATGGAGTGTCTGAGTGAATTTTGAATGTAGTGCAAGATTGTATATTGTCATTTTCATGGAAGTTATTTGCTTCTTGATATTATAGCAATCTGAATATTTTCCTTATTATGTTTACTTTTTTTTTTCTTCAAATAATGGATATTCTCTTGCATCTCTATAAAGATTGAGCAGACAATTTTAAGTGGTGACCATTCTTATTTGTATGCCTAGATCTAGTAATATATTCCTAAATTCTTCCTTCAATTCTTCCATATCAAACTTTCAATGTTTTGTATGTTTGGGCTTTCAAAAGCGTCTTTCTCCATTGAAGTCTGAGATACATAATTTTACAAGAACAGTGCAGATATAGGATATGTAACAGAAGAGCCTTTTTTTTATATGATAAGGACTTGGATACACTGCAAGGAGCCACATTAAGTTGTCATTTAAATAAATAGGGATTGCAAGTAGTTGGCATTTCACAGAATTGAGGCAATTCCATTGGAAAGTGCTCTCCTTAGTAGTAGCATTCCTAGTTTCACACTATGGGGTCTACTTTCTGGGGATATTTAAACCAAACACAAGTAAGAATCTGCAGGTGTCCCTTATTTCTTAATTAATCTCTTTCTTACACCCTGAAGTATACCATGAAGCCTGTTTGCCATATTAGCAATGCATTTCCAATTAAAAAAAAAAAAAAAAAGTACTAATCTAATAGCCAGATAAATTACCTGAGTGATAAAAACCAAAAATGCAGTTCACTTATTTTAGGACATGAACTACATTCAAAACAATTAAGAAACACCATCTCAGTTTAGGGTATAGAAAACATCCACATTGCCTGTTAAATGTAGCTGTTGAACTGGGACAGATGATGCATGTGCCCAGCAATGATTATGGCTAGTGGAGAAAACCTGTCCTTTCAAACCAACAAACACTTCTGCAGGCTTTCATTCTAAGCTATAGCTTTGCCCATATGCTCTCAACTATAACCAATAAATCTAAACACATATTTATTCTGTATGCTCTACCACGCTGATTTTAGGAGAAAACAGGAGTTCTAACAAGTGTATGAATAGGCAATAAACCAGGACCCTTTTGAAAACAAATCATTTTTCCTTTTCTTAAAAATTACTACATGCTGTCAAGATAGATGAAGAAATAGGGGATCAATATAAGGTATTAATCTCTTCAGAATTACAATTATACATAGTCCTTTAAGCACATGCCTAGAGCCAGTGAATTATTGCATTTGAAGTCAAACTGCAGATTAAACTTGGAGCATGCAGAGGGAGGCAGATGAAGAGAGGGAGAGAGATGAATCTCTATAAGGGGGAGGGGAGGGACACTTTGATTTGACACTCTGGAATCTTTATATTACTGTTCTGCCAGTAAAGAGCCTCTCTGGAAGCATATGAAGGATTTTGCACTAAAAACTAAACAGGAAAAATAATCTTCTTTTCTGTGTAGATTAATGTTAGGAAATTTTCCTTTGTTTGTCTCAGGCAGTTCTGATACTCTCTGCATACATTTAAAATTTCTTCTGAATTTTCCTATATTCCCCAGGTTTGGGTTCCTGAAATGTGCTAGCCACACATGAGGGAGAAAAACATGCACAGGTTTGTAGCTCATTTTTTCCCTAATTGAAGCACCTTCCACACTTGTCACAACCTCCAGGTAGAAGGAACAGGGAGGAAAAGGAGACAGTGTGTCAAGCAGATACAAGAAAATTAAATAAATCAAGGTTCCAAAGACACATCTGAGAACAAACTGTTAAAGGCTTGGTTTCTCATGGTTGTATTTCTATCCATCCCCAGACCCAACTTCTTCTCCCAGACTATAAAAGTCCTTATCATTATCTCGGGGACATCTTAATTATAGATCATGCCAAGTCTTGGTTCCTTCCCTGTCATAATTTGCTCTTTCATAGTCCCATGTTTTAACATCCCTGCTTTCACTGGGCACTGGTTCCTGCCTTATAATATCTTATGATTATCCTCTGGTTGTATTTCTATTGCTTCAGCAATCAAATTTAAAATTAATCTTTCTTCCATTCCCCACTTGCTATTTTCCTGTTGTGGTTGCATTGGTGGTGGCAAGTGCTGAATGTCTTTTAGTTAGATAGTGAAAAAAATTAACCACTCTCTTAACTCTCTGAGTCTTTTGACTTTGCCCCTCACTCTTCTACAGTTTGAACACATGAATCTGAGGAACCAGAAGAGAAGCTGGAAAAAATTTAGATTGCAGAAAGTATTTTTAGATCAAGAAATAACATTCTGTTTGTAGAATTAGCTACCACTGTTAAGAATGTAAAACCCAACTACTGGCAGATTTACTAGTATAAAGACAAGTGCAAGCAATGTTAAATCCCTTTCATCCTTTTGCTTCCCTTTTCCTAGAATTAGTCATTATACTTCTGTATGAGCATTAATATCTTGTCAGAGTCTCTTTAAATTCTCAGCCTTGATAACTTGCAGCAGCAATGAGTTCCAGTATACTGAAAATACTCTGAACAGATATTTCCACTTATCCATTTGTAATATGCCATCTCTCATTTTCCTTGCATTTACATTCTTCCTCCCTGAAGCAATAGGAAAATTATTTAATATTGTTTGAAGTATGGGAAGAATCGAAATGTTTTTTCCCAGGTGAATACTTTCTGTGCTTCAAATGTATTGTACCTAATGACAGATTCTGTGTCTCCCTGAAGTTCCTCGCAGTTCACTCTGCACTTCCATAACCTAAATAACTTCTGAAACCTGCTTAGTTTGCTACTCCAAAACATGACTATGCCAACAAACCTTGGTCTCAGGTGTGATTTTGAGGCACTCTGTGTTTTCCTCCAGCAAAAACTGACAGTTTAATTCTAGTCTTTCTTTTCTCTTAGAGAGTTTTGATCCACAGCAATACTTCAGTTCACAAATATTTACTTTCCTTACTAATTTCCTGTGCAGGACCTTGTCAGAGGACTGAATAAACTGCCTGCTATCTATTGCTTTGGAGACACTCACTGAATTTTAGCATATCAGTGAGACTCTTCAGAAAACTCAGCAGCCTAGGCCTTATCACATCCTGGTCTTTCAGGTGTTTATTGTTTTACTTTCCTGATATAGATGTAATGTTTATTCATCTGTAACTTTCTGGATCACTTAGGAAGCCTTTTAATTAGAGATATAAAATTTGTCACCCTCTAGTTACTGAGGAGTAGGCTTTTTTAATTAAAGCCTGTGCAGCTTGTTAGCTGCTCTGCCCTGTCAAAATTTAGAATCCTGTGATGTCTATCCTTCAGACCTGTTGAAACTTTTGAATTATCAGTTTCTTTCAGCATTTTTCCTTATGGCAGCTCAATCATCATGGCTCATCATCCTCACTGACAGGCAAGGCAAGCTGTGAAATCAACTCATTCTCTGCAGCAGGGACTGGTGCAAAGAAACCCCTCTTGGAGGTATCTGCATCCTCTTTATTTGCTCTTTCTATCACCACGGACCCATGTTCAGCACAACCAGCAGCTGTGAATTTGAGGTTTCACACATATCCAGGCACTGAAATCAGACCTAGAATGTCCATTCTTCTCAGGTCTTTTCTCTTGTGATGCCCGCATAAAGCTGAAGAGCAAATTCCGCTCTTAACCTCTTGGGTCTGAAAGTTTATAACCTCAAAGTAAAGGCTTCTCCCATGGTTTTCCTTGTTCCTCCCAGCTAAAACACAAATTAGGTGATAATACAATTAAGTGATGCATGAATTTCCACAATCTCTGATGCATTCTTTGAGGAAAACTGTACATATTTAGCTACATTTTGATCTCACTCGTGTGTTCTATTGTAGATAGAATAGAAAAATGCAATATAAATATAAAGTTTGTTTTAGATATATTTCAGAGAAAGAGAAAGCAAATTGGTAATTTTATGCGTGACAAAAAATATTACTCTTTATTGATTTAAAATTCTGACACAAATAAAATAATAAATTTTTTTTTTATGTGAGAAAGACAGAATTTTCTAGTTACAATAATGTAACCTAATAACAGTCTCAAGGGTGAACTGAGCTCTCAAAAGATTAAAAAAAATACCACTCCAGAGTCATAAATTTCAGATCCCAAATACAGAGTCTAATTACTAACTTCATGACCAAGAATTCCCATTAAACTTCTCCCAGAGTCACGCAGAATTGATCTACTGGCAATATTTACAGCAAAGTAAAAGGCCTGTTAGTACATTGTCTAATAATGTGCAGCAGAAATTCTTGATGGAATGTCACCATCTGTGTCTGTGCCTAAAATGGAGCTTACTTTTGAAGATATGATTTAAATTATTCTTTACCAATTAAAGTACCAGAGTGTCAAAGTGATGACAAGATTTTTCCTGTCTACTTTTTAAAATTATGAGAGTCTTTTTTCATTTTTTTTCTCCATCCTCTAGAAGTTCATGGGAAGTAAATTTTCAAAGTAGTGGCATTAATGGGACTCATGCAGTTAAATCCCTATGCATCACTTTGAAAATTTACTTGCTAGTGTACTAATGAAAATTTAGGTCCTTGAATATTTATGATCCTCTATGGGATATCATAAATGCAGCTCTTATTTAAATAAATAAGTGGAAAATCTGCCATGTGTGCATAGTTTACTGGCATTCATATAATTGCAATCAAACTGCATTGTCCAACAGTAGCAGATTAATTTCCATTGTTCTATTTGCTGTTTGACCCTATCCCCCTTGATAATTGCAGATTTTCATCGGATTCCATTTCTAGAAGTTTAATCTCCCACTTAGAAGGACAGTGAGATAAAGACCAAGAGCACGGGGAAGGAAAGCATTTTAATTGGAAAAGTATATTTGAGGTGCTGAAAGCTGCTGGCTCCTGGGAGCTGCACAGCTGATGTCTTCTTGGGTTTGCCTTGGAAACTTCCATCAGCTCTTTGCTGACAAGGGAGCTGCTGGATGGCTGCAGCAGGTGGGAAGGGAGGGACAGGGGTGAGTGGTGAAAGATTGTAGCAGAAGATTGATTTAATCCTAAAATTTGGCACAGACAGCTGCAAAGCTGTGATTACTTCTGGGCCTACTCAATGTCCATAGCTCTAGATAGACCCTAATAAATAATAAGAAACAGCTTCTGCAGCAGGACTACTACAGTATCTTCCTGGTGCTGGGCATTAATCACACGTTATGAGAAGAAAAAATTCAGATCCACTCTGACATGATTTATTTACATGTTTTAGCCCCTTATACATAACACATCTTTGTTATCCTGAGTCTCTTGCCTTGAGGTACTTGTCTGGTGGGACAGAAGCCCTGCTGCACCATACATGGGAGAGGATGATGTCCAAAGGGTTGTATTCTGCGCATCATATCCAGAATCAAAGTACTGCTTCACAGGAAATTGTCAGTCTGTGCCCCAGGTGCCTGCTATATCTTCTGTTCAATACTCCAAGCACAGTGAGAGGGTTGTCTTCTTTTGCTAAACCATCTCCTGCTGCCCTAGAAATCACAAGTCAGGCTATTTCTACATCGATGTCATCATGTAGGTAGTTGCAAGTTGCCATGTCTTCTTGTTGACCTAATTAGTTATTTATTGCTTTTGTGTCTGCAAGGACTTCTAGAACAATATTATAGTCCTTGGAGAATGAAATGTTTTTATAAATGTTACCAGCTGAATAGTGGCACCAAAATAGAGCAATGACAGAGCATTTGTTCATCTAAGGATTCAGCAGAGGAGGAACCACGAGCAGAGCAAGCTATGGCAGCCTGACAGCTTGAATTGTCACACCAGCAGAGCTTGAGTCTTCATCATCTTTATCCTTTGAGAAGATAATTAGATCTACCTATTAAAATGATATCTAATACAATCAAAGTTTTCATACTAATTATATTAAAGAATGAAGAAATAGCATATGACTAAGCAACATTGATTTCTGTCTTGATACTCAATTACTTATCCACCCAGAAAACTGTCATTTTAACAATGCTTAAATGCATTTCTACTGATACAGAAAGGACCTCACAAAGACAAGAGTAAGTTTAATAAAGGGGGGAGAACAAGAGTGAGAAACAGAATCTGGGGAGCACAGCTGGTAAGTTCTCAAAATATTAAGCTAACAGCTACTTTTTTCTTTTTTTTTTTTTTTTAATTACCAGCCAGAGTGTTTTATCTTTTCTAAAAAGAGCCCAGATCAAAACCTCAACCCATGATCTGTTCATTGATGTTCATCCAATTTATACAACTCTATTGTACATCAGTTCTTGTTCTTTTAAAGACTAGGTTTCTCTCTCAATATACGCATGTATGTATGCATATTTAATTCATCCAAATTTTGGAGGGTTTCTTTTGTAAAAACATATCATAATTCAGATATGTTTTACTGCTTCAAGATTATTGAAGAAGTTTGTACTTCAAAAATATAATAGCTCATGTAATAACTTCCTGTTATTTCTTTAGAGAACTGAAAATAAATTAATCTGACTTCATGCTTAGCTTTAAATGTCCAACCTGTATCTATTACATGTTAGCTAAAATGGAGCAAGGATTTTGTGTATGTGTGCATGTGAAGAAA
>VZTB01002911.1:41857-74962 GCA_013397245.1 Thryothorus ludovicianus | reverse complement strand
ACCCTCAAATGCTGTCAGTGAGTAAAACTCTGAAATCTGAAAGTCAGGATGAAGATTTGTTGCAACTTTACACTTGGGCCCCATTTTATTGCATTAAAAAGTTTAATTAATGTTTTCTTTTGCTATTTCATGCCTTTTTTGTCCTCCCAAAAATGTCTTTCTCTCTGTTACAGATTTTCAAGATTTACAAATATTTTTATCTGTACAATAATAATGGTATTTTATTATAAATATTATATGTGTTTTAAATATATGGAATAATTATGATATATTTATTGAGATATAACTACATGTCAGTATATACTATAAATATTATATACTTATGAATATATTTCATTAGAAAATATTTTCATAGGAAATGTCACTGACAACTTTTATTTATATGTGTGTTGGGTTTGCACTCTAAATTTTTCATAGCAGGAGTGCTGCTGATGTGGATTCTCTACAAAGCTGACAGAAGCTTCCCATGTCCAACAAAGCCACTCCAAGACAGAGCTGACTCTGGCCAAGCCCAGGCCCATCAGTGATAGTGAGAGCAACTCTGAGATAATGTGTTTAAAAGGGTGAAAAAAGCCCTGCACAATTGCAGGATGAGAGACGAGAATATGCAAGCGCAGCTCTGAAGACCCCCAGGTCAGTGCAGAAAGAGGGGCAGGGGGTGCTCAGGCACCAGAGCTGAGACTGCCCTGCAGCCCCCAGTGCAGACCGTGGTGAGGCAGCTGTGCCCATGGGGGAGCAGAGATCCACCAGGAGCAGGTGGGAGCCTGAAGGATGCTGTGACCCCATGGGAAGCCCACGCTAGAGCAAGTTTGATGGCAGGATTTGTGACCCTGCAGAGGACCCGCTCTGGAGCAACTTATTTTTGAAGGACTGCACCCTATGGGACAGACCCATGCTGGAACAGCTCAGGAGGAACTGCAGCCCATGGGAAGGATTCATGTTGAAGAGATTGGTGGAGGACAGAGGTTCCTGTGGGGGGAACCCCATGCTGGAGCAGAGGAAGGGTGTGAAGAGTCCTCCCTTTGAGGAGTAAGGAGCAGCAGAGGCCACATGTGATGGACAGCAGCCCCCATTTCCCATTTGCTTGCACTGCTCAGGGGGAAGAGGTAGAGAATTCAGGAGTGAAGTTGAGTCTGGGAGAAGAGAATCATGTGGGAAACATTTCTAAGATGTCATTTTATTCTCATCAGTCTGCTCTGATTTGAATCGTAATAAATTAAATTAATTTCCCTGAGTCAAGCCTATTTTGCCTGCGATGGTAACTGGTGAGTGATCTGTCCTTGTCTTTGTCTCAAGCCAAAAGTCTCTCAGTGGATTTTCTCTCCTCCATCCAGCTATGGAGAGGAGTGAGAGAGAAGTTTTGGTCAACTCGCCACAATGTGCAATGATATCTCCTAAGAGTCCTATAAAAAGTCAGATGAAATGCAAGGAAAACTAAATAAAGAAAGCAGCAAAAAAGTACTATGAAGAAAATAGCAATTCTACGTGTTGAGGAATTCTGACCTATATTCTACATGCTTTGTATGCAGTAGCTAGGATGAGTACTGAGAAAAGGCTGAATGTTTTATATTTCTTCTACTTTTTTCAATCTACTTTCTTTTCTCTTGACTATTCTCAATTCTGAAATTCCAATTTCTTTTCTCTTTGAGGTCTTGAGGTCTAACTTCCTATTAGCCTTTAATGATGTTTCTCTCNAATGTCCAACCTGTATCTATTACATGTTAGCTAAAATGGAGCAAGGATTTTTTGTATGTGGGCATGTGAAAAAAAAAAAAAAAAAAAAAAAAAAAATAGATAAACAGAAAGGAAAAACTCTAGGATATATTGCAGTTCCTCTTTCTTTACCATGCAGCAAAAGTGGCAAAAATAGGATTATTGTTGCTATGCATCCCATGGTCCTTGCTCATGTCCCCATGGTAACTAGCAGAAGTCATTTGCATTCTGCAGAAGCATCAGGGAGATGCATTTGTGCATTTCAGAGGGGTGCATGGTCCAAAGGACATGCTAAATATGGCCAGCTTTGCAAAAACCCTAAAAGGCCACTCTCAGAAAGCTAACAGAAGTCCTATTAATTTGTAGACCTTGCCAAAACAAATTTTTATTTTAAGGATAGTTTGAACCTTCAGTAAGGGGCGAAGATCTGAAAGTTTGTGGAGGTCTAACATGCAGTACATGATGCAGACCCTCAAATGCTGTCAGTGAGTAAAACTCTGAAATCTGAAAGTCAGGATGAAGATTTGTTGCAACTTTATATTTGGGCCCCATTTTATTGCATTAAAAAGTTTAATTAATGTTTTCTTTTTCTATTTCATGCCTTTTTTGTCCTCCCAAAAATGTCTTTCTCTCTGTTACAGATTTTCAAGATTTACAAATATTTTTATCTGTACAATAATAATGGTATTTTATTATAAATATTATATGTGTTTTAAATATATGGAATAATTATGATATATTTATTGAGATATAACTACATGTCAGTATATACTATAAATATTATATACTTATGAATATATTTCATTAGAAAATATTTTCATAGGAAATGTCACTGACAACTTTTATTTATATGTGTGTTGGGTTTGCACTCTAAATTTTTCATAGCAGGAGTGCTGCTGATGTGGATTCTCTACAAAGCTGACAGAAGCTTCCCATGTCCAACACAGCCACTCCAAGACAGAGCTGACTCTGGCCAAGCCCAGGCCCATCAGTGATAGTGAGAGCAACTCTGAGATAATGTGTTTAAAAGGGTGAAAAAAGCCCTGCACAATTGCAGGATGAGAGACGAGAATATGCAAGCGCAGCTCTGAAGACCCCCAGGTCAGTGCAGAAAGAGGGGCAGGGGGTGCTCAGGCACCAGAGCTGAGACTGCCCTGCAGCCCCCAGTGCAGACCGTGGTGAGGCAGCTGTGCCCATGGGGGAGCAGAGATCCACCAGGAGCAGGTGGGAGCCTGAAGGATGCTGTGACCCCATGGGAAGCCCACGCTAGAGCAAGTTTGATGGCAGGATTTGTGACCCTGCAGAGGACCCGCTCTGGAGCAACTTATTTTTGAAGGACTGCACCCTATGGGACAGACCCATGCTGGAACAGCTCAGGAGGAACTGCAGCCCATGNTGCCCATGGGGGAGCAGAGATCCACCAGGAGCAGGTGGGAGCCTGAAGGATGCTGTGACCCCATGGGAAGCCCACGCTAGAGCAAGTTTGATGGCAGGATTTGTGACCCTGCAGAGGACCCGCTCTGGAGCAACTTATTTTTGAAGGACTGCACCCTATGGGACAGACCCATGCTGGAACAGCTCAGGAGGAACTGCAGCCCATGGGAAGGATTCATGTTGAAGAGATTGGTGGAGGACAGAGGTTCCTGTGGGGGGAACCCCATGCTGGAGCAGAGGAAGGGTGTGAGGAGTCCTCCCTTCGAGGAGTAAGGAGCAGCAGAGGCCACGTGTGATGGTCAGCAGCCCCCATTTCCCATTTGCTTGCACTGCTCAGGGGGAAGAGGTAGAGAATTCAGGAGTGAAGTTGAGTCTGGGAGAAGAGAATCATGTGGGAAACATTTCTAAGATGTCATTTTATTCTCATCAGTCTGCTCTGATTTGAATCGTAATAAATTAAATTAATTTCCCTGAGTCAAGCCTATTTTGCCTGCGATGGTAACTGGAGAGTGATCTGTCCTTGTCTTTGTCTCAAGCCAAAAGTCTCTCAGTGGATTTTCTCTCCTCCATCCAGCTATGGAGAGGAGTGAGAGAGAAGTTTTGGTCAACTCACCACAATATGCAATGATATCTCCTAAGAGTCCTATAAAAAGTCAGATGAAATGCAAGGAAAACTAAATAAAGAAAGCAGCAAAAAAGTACTATGAAGAAAATAGCAATTCTACGTGTTGAGGAATTCTGACCTATATTCTACATGCTTTGTATGCAGTAGCTAGGATGAGTACTGAGAAAAGGCTGAATGTTTTATATTTCTTCTACTTTTTTCAATCTACTTTCTTTTCTCTTGACTATTCTCAATTCTGAAATTCCAATTTCTTTTCTCTTTGAGGTCTTGAGGTCTAACTTCCTATTAGCCTTTAATGATGTTTCTCTCAGAAAATCCCACAAGTCTCTCTCTCCTAGTTTTAAAATGCTGAATTTTTGAATTATCATGCTGCAGCGCTTCACTCAATTGCAGACCATCTGTTAACATTGAATTATTGTTTTTAAGCAAGCATGTATGTGTGTGTGTATTTATATGTATATCAATATATAAGTCTCTTTCTCTTTTGTGTACTTGTATGCACAGCCTCACTCACAGAGCTGGGATTTACTCTGTCTCTGCCCTGGAATGACACTGTGAGGGCACAAGGCAGTGCGAGGGTTTCTCTAGGGTGAGGAATTGGCCTTTTGCCTCCAGCAAGTGGCCACAAGAATGGTGAATACTTAGTGATTCACCGCAGGCAATCATGAGGATTATCATCATAGAAAATCATCTTCATGAAAGAAACTCAGAGAGACGGGACAAAGCTGATGCTGCAATGCTTTAACACAAGGAGCTCCCCTGCACTCTCACAGCCCACAAATATATATGTGTTTGCCTAATAAAGCCTGAGGCCACGTGCACCTAAGTCAAAAGATATCATTATATGACAAATACAGCAAACACAGCAGTTCTTTTCAATATAGTAATATTTGAACATCAGAAATATTCATATAATAGGGATTAGGAAAGAGAGAAATAATTTCTGTAGTCTTTCTCAGGATTAGCCATGCCTTAGCACACTGAGCTACCTAAGTTCTGCAGAGCAAATTTATCATTCAGGCCCACTTCTCTGGCTTTAACTTTGCTGGAAAAACCAAGTTCACTGAACTATACACAGAAACTTTGCAGAACTGGGCTGTATTCTGAGCTGCTTCCTTGCAGAGTTGGGAACTTTGATTTTTAGCATTTGTCTATCCAGTTTCACACCTGAATTCATACTCTGCATGATCAAATCAACTTAGGTTGATATATTTAGACTTTACCTGAGTGAAGTTTTCTCTGTGAACTAGAGTGAAGCACATTTCTCTGTAGAGTTGTGCAGAATATTTGCACCTCAACAACATCACAAAAACCATGCATCTGATTTATCACCCTGCATTTCTGATTTTGCGAGTGTTGATGTGAAGAAAAAAAATAATGCTTTTTTTTATGGATTAAACTCTCCCATATTACTGGAATAATAGTTTTAAATATTGTAGAATACGTTCAATAAAACATTTAATTTTGCCACCTGTGGTTTATTGACAGTTCAGGCATTTTTGATATGTACTTGAGGTAGGGTAAAAACTACTGTAAGGTGAAAGAAATTGTCATGGGCTAGAAAATAAGGATT
Source organism: Thryothorus ludovicianus (assembly GCA_013397245.1). NCBI lineage: Eukaryota > Metazoa > Chordata > Aves > Passeriformes > Certhiidae > Thryothorus > Thryothorus ludovicianus. The sequence continues at coordinate 69,617 of VZTB01002911.1, read as the reverse complement.
TCAGTGCTGTACGTGTCTTGGAGTGTGTCCTTGGACAAGAAAACATGTAGATAATGCAGAGATACCGTGAGATTTCATTACCTAATGTTTACACAGCACTTTGAACTAGCGAAGCATTACAGTGCAAAGCATTACTTTCAGCCACGGCACTTCAAGGATGTACAAAGGATCAAATATCCTTTTCACTTACACACTGAAGAGGACATCTGGTTTTGTTTTGAAGTTCTAACATCCTTTTGGCTTTTCATGTCACTTCAAGGTTGCTTCTTACCTCTTATTGACTACTTCAAATTCCTTTTTCTGCGTCCTCAACTTTGTTGTAAAGATAGATTCAAGGTTTGCATGCAGCTGCTTAACTGGATGCTTGGAGGAAGGAATAATATATCCTTAAAAGGAATTCTCCTTATTTCAGGAATACTATACACTGCAAGAATATCCTTGTCCAGTGTTTAGTTTCTATTATTAGAGTAGTATAGGCTTGGGTAGCATTATCTTGATTCTACTATATCATAGTAAGAGAAATTAAAGGGATTTGTATCTTAGGTAACTTACAGCAATATGTAGGCAATTTTGCATCATTTACTGCTTGCAATAAGTAAATCAATGTTTGCTTTAAAAAGGAACCTGCAAATATGACTCATATGCCATTAGTTTTCAAAGTCTGTGTTTTAATAATTTGATTTTTTTTCTTTTTGAAAGCAATTTGCAAAATTTATGAGAGGCAGAGGTTTTTTTATTTCCCAAATGAACCTCTGCTCTCATCAAAGAGTGTGTTCTAGCAAGTAATTTCTGCAAGATGAAAGGATAAAGTTTTGCCACATTATACAGAAGAAGCATAGTGAAATTTACTTGCTGCAATAATGATATTTGACTTTATTGTTTCTTTTTATTTCTATTTACTCAAGGTTTGCTATAGAGAGGCTAAAAAATTAAATATTGTGGGATAGTTTTGTTTCCTGATAGTTCAGAGATGTTTGTAGGGTATTGTCAGGACTCCAAATTATGCTTAAAACAAATTTCACCAGTAGCAATAGGTCAGTGAGATCATGGGCTTTTTTTTCCTTCCAAATTGGTCATGAACAATTTGACACCGTTATGAACAGTTTAAGCAGATTTTCAAATATTCCACTTAATTATTAATTTCATCTCAGTTCTAAGCCTGAATTTTCAACAATAATTTCTCTTTTTTCTGTCTTTTTGTCCTCCTCCCTATTTCTCTGTATCTTTTCATAAGGAAAAATTACTTGCTACTACAACTGTGCTATTGTCCTGGCATTGCTTCAAGAAATTATGAGGACAAATGACATAACTCAGCACCAAAAAGAAGGAGGTGCAGGAGGTTCAGTTTTCTCACAGCTGAAAAGACTGAGGAATCACAGGATCTCTGGAAGTACAGTGGCCAGGAACAAAAAGCAGGGACAGAAGGTGGCAGGACAAAACGCCTGCATGTACAGAGTGCTGAAGGGCTGGAATGTAACAAGAGTCAAAATCAGATATCCAAGACACACAAAATCAGCAAAAATACAAAAACAAAAATGTTCTTTTATACCTTTTTAAGCAAGGAGTTGTGAGCATAAGGAACAGCCGGAGACATGCCACTGAACACGGCTTGGACAGCTGAGAGGCAACTCAGCTGGAGTGTACCCCAGGGACTTGTATTTCTCCTGGAGTGCTGGCTGCAGGAACATTTTAACCACACCAGGTTCAGTTATATAGAACTTCCTTTAGGGAAATGGCTGCTCAAGAAACCAGCCTGTCATTAAAAAAGTTTGTTCTGTTATGTTCTGGTTTAGGGCAAATTTGGGAGAGGGAAAGAAAGGAAAACAAACAAACCTCTAGATGAACCACCCCTCCCCTTAGCTGAATCGGGATAGGAAAAAAATTTCCTTGGTAGAAAGTGGAAAAAATTGTTTATTTAACAGATAAAACACTGCCTAGCCCAACAAATGAAGGAACAACCCTGAACAACAAAAAACCCTCTCGCTGTTCCGCAGAGATGCCACAAAGTCTCTCTCATGGCTGTAGCTCGGCTCAGTTGCTGTCGGTTCCTCTGGTGGAAAGGCCAGGCCCAGGCCAGGCCCGGTGGCCAAGGGCTGAGCTCCTGGTGCCCTTTTGGGTGTTTAGTCCAGAGCAGGTTCAAACAGTTTCAAGAAAAGGGCAAAAAACGCAGTTCGGAGAACCTCTCTGCCTCGGCTAGCAAAAAAACTAACAAAAAGCAAAGGAGAGCTCTCTTCTGCTGTTCACACCCTGCCCAAAGCACAGGCTGTGTGAGTCCGAAAAACTGCAGACTCTTATCTTTATGTTTTGAAAACAACTGCCTCAGAAATTCCAGTGTGTCTTCTTCACTCTCAGATCCAATTCTTAAAGGTACAACACTTATTTCTGAACTAAACAGATGAATGGGGATACAATTTAGCATCAACCCAGGACATGTTAAAAAAGGAAAATCCACTTGCGACAACCAGGTAAAGTTTGACCATTGCATAGAACCAGGTATGCTTGTATTTATCCTGCCCAATGATGCAATTTAAGAATTTAAGCATTTAAGAATGAATTCTCTGCCACTTTTTGCAAAATGCATCCTTTTAGCTTCTAAGAAACATTTCTCACCTTCGCTGTGGCACATCAGTTATATCAGTAGGAAGCAGGGCCACAACTTTGGGAGTTACACAGCAGAACAGCCAAGCCTACTGAGGGGAGAAGTGCTAAACATGAATTTTGAAAGTGTCTGCTAAGACTGGATTTATACAGTAATAGATCATTCTTGTTACTGTCTGCACTGTTTTAATAATTCCTAAAACAACATCTAGTTCTACATCCTTAAATGTTATTTTTATTTTGGTAAGCTTAGTCTGCTCCAGCACTTACTGCAGAGTATGGAGCTCACACTTGTCCCTTATGCTGCATGTGGCAGAACTGATTTGGCAATATAATTACTACAGACCATACTTGTTCCCATTTCATAGCAGGTGTGACTATGATACTTCATACCCTTAAATATTCACAATAACATCATGGAAGATTTGCTGTAGAGACACGAAAAGAAGCAGGAGGGAGAAGAAAGGAACTCTCCCATGCATCTCACCAAATTTCTGTGTGATATGTTAGGAAAGGTCACTGGGCTTTATAACTGCTTCAAAAATATTACTGTGCTTAGGTGTCTAACACTCTTGAAAATCTATTTCAGAAAAAAAAAAAGAGATATAGTAGTATCAGATTTTTTTAAAATACAGTAAATACAAGCTTTGTAAATATTTTTCATTTTAATGTATGACTGGGCTTCAGCTAGGCTAGATGTGAAAATAGTGAAGTCCTTTCCCAAATAAAAAAAAAGGAATTAATATTTTGTCTGCCCAAAGTTGTAGGTCTTCACAAACAACCTCTGAGTTTTAAGAAGCAATAAATATAAATGTTGAAGAAAAAATAATAAAAAAAAAAGAATAAAAAAGAAAAACAGACCTGTTTGTAACATCTGAAGTTTCATGACTTTTCAAGCCCTTTTCAGGAGATTAAGCTACGTACAGAGACTGGGAGTTATGGAAGTTTTTGCTTTCGTAATCAGAGACTTCCGGTCTCAGCTGCTGAATGGCTTTATCAACACTTCAACAGTTTATTTTCATATCTAAAATTCTAGTTGCAGATATTAGTCCCGTGCAGTTTGGTTATCAAGATCAGTAAGAGATTTCTTGAAGGTCTTATCTAATTGAGTTCTGTCTGTAAAAGGTGTCTTACAGAGCCAGGATGGATTCCTACAATGCTCCTATTCTCTTTTATTAATCTTTTTCCTTTTCCTTTCTCAGAGTACAACTTTGTGGATTATATGACAGTAAACATACTGAGCCGTGATTTACATCTGTGCCATTCCCTGTTTTCATTAGATACAAAAATTATATTCTTAGAACTTATGGACGTTTCCAAAAGAAATGATCATTTGTCTTCCACAGAAAAATGTTACTAAATTAACACTTTCTTAGTCAGCTTACAATGGTCCTATCAGGAAAAATGCTTAAGTGTAGAAATCCAGTGACTGGTAATCTGTAAAATTTCCATCTGTTCTTAACAGTGGTAATTTCTTTAGGCATCTTTAATTAATTATTGTCGAAAGAAAGTTTGGGGTAGTTGTTAGGTAACCATTGTGAAATTCACTCGTCCATATCATACTTTTCCATTGGTAAATTAACTATATTTAGTGTTTTATTGATCCTTGCATACTTTTCTTTTGTTCAAACAATGCAATAAACATATTTTTAATGAAAACCTTTTGGAATGTTTAATGTCAGTTACTTAATACAGTACCTTTCATTGCCATTATCCACATGACTGACTGCTTTTGTAAAGGAAAAAATAAAAGTTATCAGCTTATGCTGGGAAATTATGGTGAGCATCAGGGTCAGACACGATGCAAGGGGAAAGGCCTTCTAAAAGAAGCAATTTTCTTTTGAATATATTAAAATATCTTGAAAATGTATTCCAAGCGGAACAGTCAGGCAAAAAGTAATTTGTAATAAATATAAAATTAAAATATGATGTAGCTATTAGCGAGGCAAAATTAAACTAACAAAATGAATCAAATATATAACTATATTTTCAAATTTATATGAATTAAGTAACATACCAAAATTTTGTTGATTATATATCAGGGTGCAATATGTTTGATCATAGGTTTTCTTCCCTTAAAAAGTAAACAAAATGTTCAAAACTATAAGAAGTTTATGATAGGAAATTTAAAATTACAAAAAAATAGATTTGCTTTTCTCCTTGGTTACCTTTCAAAACCTTTGAAATTATTCTACACATTCCCAATGTTCTCATTCAGCAGGATAAAAACCAAGAAGTAATCTTTCTAAATTCAATTTTAGTCTGATGTTTAGCCACCAGAGGCTCCTACTAGGACTGCAAGAGTTATCTCTTTGACAAATATCTACAAAAAAAACCAACAACAACAACAAAAAAAAAAACACAAAAAAACTCAATAAAAAACCACCAAAAAATTCTTTTGGGCGACTAAAAATGCTAATAGCAAAGAATGAACACAATGAATTTAAGGAACTTTTAAGGATTGATTAATGGGTAGTCTACCACTCTGCTATCCAAAAAAAGGGAGAGCTACAATGCATATTTTTAATAATGAAAAGCTAAGTCACAGTGCTGCACCACACTGTTCACTTTTGACACTTCTCTTACAGCAAATTTAATTTTATCTGTTCTGAGATATCTCAGTATTCCTGTTCAGAATTCAGAATTCAGTGGGCTAATTCTTTCTTCTGTCTTTTAAATTGGCAGTAGGTATGATTTTATCCAAGGTAAAAAGTAATTTACATATTTCTTCTGTTTTGGGAAACAAATAAAGTTTTATGAGTCTCTTGAAACAAATCCCAGGGGCATCTTACTTTTGGCTTCATATATATTAGACTAGGAAATATGACATCTACTGTTTATTTCTTTTAGAAAAGTGAATTAATTTAATTAAATCTTTGCTTTTGGCACAGAATATGTGGCTGTAAGCAGTTCAAGTGATGTTCAACCCTATTTATTTTTCTATGCAACTGCTTGACTTTGATGAAGATATAATACAGGGAAGAACTGAGCTTTTTTGTTTTCTTCCAACTACATTTTAAATTAGTATTTGCTTAATATATGGCAATTTTATTATGTGGAGAATACACTGTACAAATTGACACAAGGAATTTTTCTGAGTTGAGATGAAATTTGAAAAACTGTATGTTCTGTCTCCTGGGTTATTCTCCAAGCTGCTAACCAGAAACAAAATAGCAATGTACAGAAATAGCTATGTAGTACACAGTTACACTGTTCAGGAGCCTAAAATGAAAATTAATTCTATGTTCCTGTGCAAAACAGTTTCCTTATGATTATTAATGCAGCTGTATCACTTATGGGAATTTCTCCAAAGTGTTCATCTTGTTAACAATTCTTATCCATGTTAATCTGCAGATATCTACCAAACAGCAGTGAGCACCTGGGAACCCCGAGCTTTAAATCTTCTTTCTGTTTAATGTCTGCAGTGTTTCAGAGACTCTTATAATGCACTGAAATTTTAGTCTGTCTTCTGCTCTAAGGAGATGGCAAATTCTCTTCTGTAGAATGTGGACATCTGGTCTGCTGATGTAGTCAGTACACATCTGATCATGTTCAAACAAGGATCTGCCTGTTCCAGGCCAGTGCAGGGGGCAGAATATGGGAATGGGGGACAGTTTCTGTCATCTGAAGAAAAGAGGAGGTTGCTGTTATGGCAATGCTGTGGGGCTTGTGGGCTGAACTTCTCCAGGATTGTCCCTTCCCAGGACAGCCCCATCAGAGCTCCCAAAACTGGAGGTGGCCTCTCACCTTCCAGCAACTAGTACTCAAAACCAGTGCCCATACTAAAAAAAAAAAAAATTAAACTTATCCACAAGATGGGTCACTTCTACATAAATAATACCATTTTATCCTCCACTTAAAATCCTGTTTTTAAGTTTTTTCCTCTATAATAAGCATATGGCATACTTTCCCCAGGAATCAGGTACAATCCATGAGTAAATAAGAGCTGTGAATGCTGAATGTCACCAGACAATAAATTATACATTTGGCATCACTGGAAGAAAGACACAGGACAGCCAGACCTGGGCAAATCCCCACACAGGTTTAGCCACCCTTTACAGCTCTAACTTTGTGCTTTGTCTGCAGAGGGATTGATCCAGCAGCTCTGCCAGACAGCACAAAATTGATCCAGACAGAGATGATCTGCCTCAACTAGGAAAGACATCATGACTGGGAGAGAAGAAACCCTTCAGAAACACTGGGAAGTAAGGCTACACATTAATGTAGTACTAAATAAATCATTGTAAAGCTGTGGAATCCCTCAAAACTAATTTGGAGACACTGAGGTGTCTGGGATGAAAAATAAAACTACATCATTTATTAGTGTTATTTTAAAACAAAAAGCTAGCTACACCCTCAGTAGAGGGGAGGGCAACTATTCCTTTTTTCACCTGGATTTCATATCAATTATACTTGATCTTAATAATAGCAACGTATTTATAGTAGTGTTGGTATGTGCTCATTTGATTTCAAATATCTCATACCAAATTGCCATGATAGATTAGTTGACCTTTGAGCTTCTAATTTTCATATTCATGGGTAGGCAACATATAATGAAAAACAAATATGACATTACAGGTTACTGGGAAAGATTTGCAGGAAATTTTTCAGCATAAATTCTACACATGTGATCCTGAGTTCTGATGAAAACAAAGAAGTTGACATTTAGAATTTTGTAATTGGCTTTCACGGCTTAATTTTTGTCTATCTTTTGGTTCTGATGTATGCAGCAATTGGCAATGATTCTAAAAGGACGGTGGTTACTTATTAAAATCTGAGGGAATTTTCCACAGTGCAAATAACAATGTCTGCATTACAGTGGCCTTCTCTCCTTTCTAGGTGTGCATTTCGGTGTTGCTGCTAGGAACCTCCATATTTTACTTTGAGAATGGCTCTCCCAGGAGCACTTTTATATCTGTCTGTTCTGGCCTGTTCATGGGCAAGAGAAAGGAAGCAGACTTATAAAATGTACATGAAATCAGCAATGAAAGAAATGAATGACATAAAAAGAAGTCATTGAATTCTATTGTGTAGATTCCATATTTCCCAATATGACAATTTTTCAGTAGTAGTAAGATTCACAGTAATTTCTTTCCAGTAACTTCTGTAGGAGGGCAAGTTTATCTTGCTCTCATCTGCTATGTTGCTGGGATTTTTCCCTAAGAGTTAAGAATGGCACAGACTTTTATTAGATGAAAGTTGCTGCATAAATAAAAAGCTTGCATGACTTGGTTTAAAATAACTGTTTTCATTTATATTGCATTTTATTCACAATTTACTCTTTCTATTCTTTCCAATGGAATAATTTCTTACTAAAAGAAGGGGGAAAAAAAGTGAATTGAATTTCATTATTGTACCAAAGAAGCATTTCATGAATATATTCAATCTGTGCTAATGGATTTTAACACGTTTTTACTATCCTACAATGAACTGCTCATAAAGTTTTTAATTACCAAAGCAGTATCCAAAAGTATACTGCAGAGAGGTGCAGTGCTGTAAAATAGATTATTCCTTTATACATTTAATCTTCACTCACTAATGCATCTACAGGTATCTGTGTTTAAATAATATAATAGCTAATTCTATAAATATATATAATTCAGCTAAATTGCTCTTCCCAAAACACGTTAGTCTCATTATTCTTCAGTTAAAGAAATTAAAGAATAGCATGTAGCTCACATATCCCTGACATTCATCACCCAGTGCTGTGGGGTGCAAAGTACAGCCAGAGCTGTGCACAGTGTAACTGCTTAAAATCAAATAACATCCAGGCAATAAAAGGATAAATTCCCTCCTCCTTCCCTTGGTGGTTCACTGTTTGCCACATAGTGGGCTGGCATTGCACTGTGTGACACAGGACATTCACTGAGGTTCGAGTCCTGTTGCATTTGCTGAAAAATATTTTCTGTTTATATCATGCAGGCTTCAAGCTGTGCTACTTCCAAACTGATCAGCGATATTGGTCTCTCTCTTATCCTGTAATACCCAAGTTAAAATGTTCAGTGAATGATGAGAGGAATGCAGGTCTTATTTCTCTGGGTCATCCAAATGAATTTAAACAAAAATCCTGTAATATCTACGATATGGCTCTTTGACAGGTGTTGGTCATCTGGCAGGTGAACGTGAGCAGGCAGGGCCCAGTGGCCTTGTCAGCAGCTGTGTGGCCAGCAGGACCAGGGCAGTCATCATTACCCTGGCACTGATGAGGCCACACCTCAAATCCTGTGTCCAGTTTTGGGCCCCTCACTACAAGAAAGGCACTGAGGGGCTGGAGAGGGTGCAGGGAAGGGCAGCAGGGCTGGGGAAGGGTCTGGAGCACAGATCTGCTGAGGAGCAGCTGAGGGAGCTGGGGGTGCTCAGCCTGGAAAAAGGAGGCTCAGGGCGACCTGACTGCTCTCTACCACTACTTGTAAAGAGGCTGTGGAAAGTTGGAGGTCAGCCTCTCCTCCCAGGTAACAAGTGATATAAAAATAGGACATAGCCTCAAGTTGTGCCAGGGGAGGGTTAGAACAGATGATTGGAGATATGTCTTCACTGAAAGTGTTGTCAAATGTTGGAACAGACTCCCTAGAGAAATGGTGGAATCGCCATCCCTGGAGGTATTTAAGAGACCTGTGGATGTGGCACATAGGGACACGGTTAATGTTTTGACCTTTTCCAAAGGAAAAGGATCTTTTCTAACCTGAGTGATTCTATTTTATGAAGCTGGCTCCTGCCCTGACCCAGGCAGCCCTCCCCTATGTTGTACTGGTACCTTAAAAGCATCATTCATGCTTAGGCTCTGATCAAACAGGTAAGTTTTGTGTGCTCCTTCCCAGAGGTCATTCAGGGAGGCCACACATTCCTATTGCTCCTTAAATGGGACCACATTTCTGTCATGTGAGTACACTTGGATGGTTCTCTGCCTGTGGCCAGGTTGCTTGTTAGTGTGAGGTCTGGTCAGAAGTGGAATTGTATCTTCCAGGCAAGCTGAACAGAGGCTGCTCACAGTTTGTAGAATACATTGAGATAGAAGAACTTTTCTCCTCTGTATTACAGACTATTACATTACATCTACTTTTTTCTCCATTAAACTTAATTACTCATGTTTGATAAAGCATTTCTTCCAGAAAAAACAAATTATGTATAAATTGAAACGCATTAATGCACCTAGAATAATTCCTTTCAGTAAAACCTTCACAAGAGGGTAGAAAGATCATATTGAATGATGGTCTCAAAGATAACCCAGACAGAATTAAGCTAATGTTATTTTAGCTCTTTAATTAGTTAATGAGTCCTTCACACCTTTGATATTTTCATGTTTGGTCTGGAATATTATTTAACAATCTAAGAATGAAAACCAGAGATGCAGCTTGTGGGGAAGTGCGGATGGAATCTCATATGTGTTTGGACTTACAATACAGAGCTGCCTGCTTCCATGTAAATCCCAGGAAATCTCTTCCAGAGCCAGGAACAGAGCAGATGCTGAAGAATGAAGGAGACTACTTGAAAAAACAACAGCATCTTGAGAGAAAAGACAGATGAACTTCTTGCTCCCTTGGGGAGAGAACAGAATTGTTTTCTCACTGTATAAGCCTCAATTTTTAACTGATTCTCTGAAGCAGATGCCTCTCTCTGAAGAAACTGAGATACAGCACTAAAGTTTTTCTTCCTCATCATCTGCAATGAGTCAGATGTAGTTTGGCACTCTCAGCTTGAAGTAGAGATGCAGCAACTTGAAGGCTCTCCCCTAGCAGAACACTCAATATTGCAGTTCTCTATATGTGGGAAAGTGCCTTCAGGTTCTTCCATTTCAACAAAATACAGAAACCCTCTTCTTGAGATGATGACCAAAGTTTGCAATACCCAAAAACTGAAAATGCAGCTAGCTGCACATTTATATTGAGAATGATGATCTTAGAGACTGTGTATGATGTGTTTTGTGTGTATATGTGTAAAACATCAGCAGTAAGCTCTCGTTGCCATCCTGCTCCTTTGAATTGTCATTGCTGATCCCACCTTTAGCAGCTCATGGCTGCTTGCACAAGCCAATTCCAGGACCAGACTCCTCATCCTCTGCCCAGGGAGTGACAGTCACTGCCAGCTGCATTCAATGCCCAAGAAAGGGCTGGGGTTTATCTTCATTCAGCTGATGAAGGGGGTTTATCTGCTGGGATGTCTGGGATGTTTTCTTTGTGCCTGTAAAACGTAACCCATAGTACCAAGCACCCAGAGCGGTGGATTCAGTGCTGGAGCAGTGCCAGGGAGCTGCCAGATGACCATGCGGGGACAGCACACAGGCGGTGGGGAGGGGTGCAGCTGCTCAGATGCCGTGGATGTGTCCGGTGTCGGATGGCAGCTCTGAGTCACAGGATGCAGATGCTGAGGATGCCAGAACAGGGCTGGTCCCTCTGTAGCCCCTCACAGGGACAGGAGGAGGCTGCCCTGCTCCTGGGCTCAGCCAGCAGCCAGCTTCTCTGTTCAATCTGTACTCTGGGAACCAGGGCTTGTCTCAGAGACCCTGGCAGGGGGCTCAGAAACCTTGGAACAGAGCCCAAAACACCTGTGGTTTGGATTTTAGCTCATGGGAACGATTGCCAACCTTAAAAGAAAAATTACAGGTCGCAAGAGTTTAAATAGAGTAATAATAAATTTGTCACAGGGTGTAAAAGTAGATTTTGGGTTTTAGTACAGGGGTGTGTGATGCCAAGATGGAGGAACATCGTGGCTTTTCAGTTTTCTTCCTTCTTCTTCACATTCTCCATCTCTTCTGTGATGGTGACATGAGTGATTGGTTTAGAGTAGAGACTGACTGTCTAACATAGGTGAAAGGTATTGGAAAGTAATTGTAAATAATGTACACGTAGTTTTTACTATAAAATATAAAGACAGCCTCTCAAGCGGAGAGTGTGCCTTCTGCTGTCCTGCCAGAAAGACCTCGGCAGGGCAGAGAAAGAATGTTATAGATAAGAAAAAATAAACAACCTTGGAAGCAAGATCTGAAGAGTTCCAGCTTCTTCTTTCATCTCGGGCTGGGGAAAAAGGACTTTATTAGCTCAGGAAAACTTCTGCAAAAGCAGCAAACCCGACATCTACTTTTTTGGATGAGAATCCCAAAGCAAGCTGCCAAAAAGTGAAATACTGACTCCCTAGTAAAAAATGCAGAGTTTTTGCATGTTTTTGCATGTTTTTGCATGCAGCACCTGACCAATGACAGGATGGCAACCTGTTAGTCTTTAGGTGGTTAAATGAGAAACTTGACAGTCAGCAGAAACAGGAAAAGGTCAAAAATGAGCTAACGATAATCACCAGAATGGGAATTTGAATAGAGCTTTAGTATAAATGCTCTTACACTTTTAATAAGTGCCATAGGATTTCTAATTGCCGCAGTGTCCAGGAGCTCCACTTATTCTTTTACAAGTCATGGCTACAGCAGAGTGGTCCCTACTAACTCTATGCCACAGCAGATGCTCAAAAGTTAATCATCGGGTAAAGGGCCTCTACTCCTAAGTCCTCTGTTTTGATCTGCTCTCCAAATATGCCAAAGTTAAATTTTGTTAGTTTAGCACAGATTAGAAGGAAAACTCATCTACTATGTACTCATTTTATAAGAAATATATCCAACTTCTTTTTATTTCAACCTCTGTTCAGTGACATTAAATTAAGAGTCTACCTGATTTCCATTAGTTTGATGTGATCTTGTACTGCACTAAACCATGTGAGGGTTTAAGTTTCTTTGACCTGAGCAGAAAAATAAAAGAAGATACTTTTGCTTAAGGCTTTGCAGTTGCTGTTGTTGCTTGGGTTCTTTTAAGTCTGTCATTGCTGAGGTGTGACTTAGCAAAGGCTTGTGATGCTCTGGGTTTCCATGGGAGCTATGTTTTATTTTGGAACAATGAGCAGCACTAGTACAATGCAAGGAACAATAATCCATGGTTTAAAGAAGATGGCTTGTTCCCGAAAGGCTTGATTTGGGGGAAACATTGCCATGGAGAGGGGGATTGTTTCTCTTGTTAACTACAGAATTGTCTGCATCAAAAGTTGTCTAAATGCACTTTTTGTTTACCTTTACTGAATCTTTGTCGTGCTAGCTGTTCCCAGTATTCTGCATTTTCATGCTGCTAATGTTTTTATGTAAGCTTTGCTATTTTGGGAGCACGAAAGCAGTGCAGTTCCGGCTCTGTAATTAAAGGGCTTCAGTGATCTCTTTTCTCTCAGCTGCTGCTCATGAGACTGAGAAAGGAAGGACACAAGTCACAGATAATACAGAGTAAAACCTCAATTTATCAAAACCACCAGTCTTCAGGGTTATTTGGGTGATAAAGATGAAGTCTGCCTACAAAGCATGGTGCTCTGAAGGAGAATCTGTGGAGTTTTCCATAAACTGTGGTAAGAGTTGCAAACATAATTTGGCAGCTCATCTTTCTTGCTTTTCCAAGTGAAGAAAGTGCCCATTACACGAGGATGTGGGAAACAATGAGAAATATGGTGCTGGTACACATAATGTGATATGCAATGTCTGTGAGTCAGCACTTTGCTGAAATTGATTGAAACATTTGCCAATACTGAGCTCGTTTGCCATGTAGCCCAGGTGAATCAGAATTCCACTATAATTTGGAGAATTATTATTTTTAGGGGATATGAAGGAGACTCATGAAACATGGCTGACTAGGAGAAAGGCAGCCATACCATTGCTGTGTGCTGCAAACAGGTTTGACACTGCTGAAACTGCACAATCAAACTGAATTACACTGGAGGTCCACTGAGGACAAATGAAGTTCCCAGGCTGTGTATAATTAAACTGTGGGACAACTTTTCCAGGATATTTTGCATGTCAAAAAGATTCCATACTGAAGGTACTTTTGAAAAAATTCTCAGAATTGAGGTGTTCATCAGCACAAAGAACCACAGCTGGCTTGTCTCTGAGCTGCAAGCTGGAAGAGTTCAGGACAAAAGTGAGGCACAGGTTTATTCTGTTCTGTGCCCCTCCTAGACCAGCTGCTCTTACTTCTCACTGCTGGGGCACAGTAGTGGAAAAGATGGATCACCCACCTTTGTGTTTAGAAACTGTCTGCAGAGAGAATGGAATAGGTAAACTCATCCTCAGAACAAGAATGAAACACTAAGTTTCTGCAACCCATTAGCTTTGTGCCCAGGACTGGATTTCAGTGTTTTTAGCAAAAGTTGAATGATAGGGTTGAGTGAGAAAACAGGCCCTATTACCTGTGCCTTTTGAACTTTTATCCTTTCTATCAGCAAACCTCTACAAAATATTTATAAATTGTAAAGCACTGTAAAAAAATAAAAGATAGCAGATATACAAATCAGACATCACATGATAAGAACAAATAAAAGAGTAAATTAAAAAAAAGAGTAGGTGATTTCTGATTAAAAATCTCATCACCTTATTCAGTTTTAGGAGGAAAAATGGTGAAAATTCTGAAGGGAAAGGAAAAAGTTTAATTGATGCCAAGCACCTGCCAATATTTTATGTAGAAATAGAATGACTAAAATTGAAATAAAAATTAAGTTAATACTTTCCAATTAATAGTTTATCAGTTTTCAGAAGATGAAACTGAGGCATAGGTAGAAGAAGAAAGGGATTAGGAGATATGAATGTGCATGCACACAGACAACCCCACAAGCCAGGGAGGGAATCAAGCTGTAAGTTCAGCATACGGTAATGTGGGTTGAAAACTTTTCTGCTACCCAGTAAAATACAGAATTAGCAAAATATTATTATAATGAAGATTTCAAATTCACATGCCTTCAATTATTTTTTAGTTTATACCTAAATAAAAATGTTTTCTAGTGATGATAAGCACATAAGAATATCTATCCATGGTATGCTAAATGCAGACTGAAACCCTGCTTTCATCTCCTTTGGTCATTGTTATTATGGGTTGTATTTTACTTTGTGTCCAACTACTTTTCTGGTTCCTTGAGTAAAAGTAAGATACAGCTGTGTTTTACTACTTCAGATTGTCTTTTAAGGTCTATGATTTAACAGTATCTGCAATATTTATTAATATAACCCTTCTTCATCTCCTAAATGATTAATAAAAAGATACTGTACTTCTACAGTTAACTTGTATCACAAATGTCTTGTAGCTGTTATTACCTGTGAAATCAGAGTGACAGAGCATTTTCAGTAAGCAGACCTTGTGACAGCAAACTTGACTTACTGAAGAGTAATTTGAGATGGTCGAGTAAAGATCACATCTCATAACTCTATAATAAAAAATTTACACAATTACTGTAATGACTCAAGAGAGGACATTAAGAATCATCGAGGAAATTACATGTGTTTTTAAAGTTTGTAATTTTAATTATCTTGTTCTGTAATGGACTTCAGAGTCTGCAAACCAGCCATCATGTACTTTCCATCACCAGAAAGTGCACGGAACATTTTGGTAACTGCATATGCAGGTTTATTTATTTTAGTGTTGAAAAGTGAAAAAAAAAATATAAAAGAACATAAATGGAGCTATAATGTTTAGAGTAACACTATTTTCTTAACTAACATCCTTGCAAATGAGCATAGTGAATTTGAACAGTATGTGTTTTCACCATCTGTACTCCAATAATGAGAGCAGCCACCAAGGGAGAATAGGGTATTAAAGTATAGCAGGAAACATCAGTCTGCTGCTCTTAGCCTGAGCTGAACGTTCATCTTTTAGGTGCCTTGGTCTTAATTTATGCTCCACTCTTAATTAAATTGTCTTCCTGACATGACTCAGAAACCTGACTTCCTGTGCCTCAGCCTTTTTTCTGCACCCTTGATTGATAATGAATATTCTTCACCATCATGTATTGTTTGGGTCCTGTGAAAGACAAACTGAGTTACTGTGGACTGATACAGTGATTGCACAGGTGAGCTGCATTGACTGTGAAGAGACTTTCTGTTAGTGTTATCAACTATTATGTCATGCAAGAGTTTTATTCCTAAAGAAGTTTTTCATTAACTCCTCTTTTAACCAATCAATGTCTATCTAAAATTAAAGGTAGCTGACTAGTGAAAAAAAAATCATCTATGGTTATTCATCATTGGAAAAAAAAAGGCAGCAAACAGCATGAAATTAAACTTCTGAAATGAAAAATAATATTTAATTTAATTTTGTACACAAGTAATTACTTTTCATTTCTTGCCACTCTTGAAGTAGGTTTCATTTTTGTCACTGCTGATTTCAAAAAACAAGAAAACAGCAGGCTGCTGAATGGCATTCCAGCAATT
Organism: Thryothorus ludovicianus; assembly: GCA_013397245.1. Lineage (NCBI taxonomy): Eukaryota > Metazoa > Chordata > Aves > Passeriformes > Certhiidae > Thryothorus > Thryothorus ludovicianus. Next base: position 53,806 of record VZTB01002911.1, on the reverse strand, counting down.
TGGAAAATGTTAGGATGGATCAACAGAGGTGCAGGAAGAGCTAAATGTTATCAGCAGGAGAAAGAGAAGTGATGAATGAGGGAAAATTATGAAAAGGTAGATTTAATTTCAAGTACAGCAGGTATAGTGCAAGACAGGCTAGCTACTTTACCAAAAAATATTTTTTCAGCTCATGGCAGCTCAGGAATTACAGGTCTCAGAAATGTTGTAGTGCTGTAGTGGATGCAAGGCTCTGGACAATGGATATGCCCAGGCAAAAACATTAACTTTTGTTACACTTGCTTATTATTACCATCAGGATGTGCTGACACTTTTGACATTGTCAAACCCAAAATAAGCTGCAGCATGAAAGTGGTCTGTAATTTTCTCCAGCTGGCATGGCTCAGTCCAAAGAGATATGCTGTTAGAACCAATCTTTAATGTCTTGATACCAAAACACAAAAAAACCCCAAAACCAACCACTCAGACAACCAACAACCAACAAATAAAAAAACCTTGCCAAATTAAACCACAACTGGTAAGAACCTAAAAAAATTGTATTATTGGAAAAAAAAAAAAAAATTATTTTTTCAATATAAATAATCTTTTACAAACAGTTATATCAAAAAAACTTGGTGAGCTAGATTCAATTATATTTGCTATAACACCAAATTAAATTATGAGAATTGTAATGGCAATTTGTGTATATGTGTTTAAAGGGACTCACTAGAATGAATGAGAGAAATTGTGCACATATGTCTATGTATGTACATGAAGTATTTATTACATCTGGTAAAAAGGAACAAACCAGAAGTCCATCATGGTATTTTCAAGTCATTCACATGGGTCATCTGCAAATGTGAAGCCCATACCATCCAAGCTAAACAGACCGTTTCATTTCCTGTGTGGAGCATAACTGGAGAAATGACAATGCTTTTATTTTTTTCACATATTTGCTATAGGAAAGGTGGGATTGCAGGGCTTGAGGGCTGGCTTAGGTCAGGGCTGGGTGCATGTCCTAGTCACTGTTGATTTCTGCCCTGCATTCCCCAGCTTAGAAAATTCTTGTTTGTCTTCCATTTATGGATTCTTTATCCAGGCCCATTATCTTTGCCCATCCATGTCTAAACTCTTCTCCTCTGGGATCTCAGAAAATTGTGTGGAATACCTCTACCTCACTCACTAAAGGCCACTTTACAATACCCCAGTCTCAAGGTATTTGAGCCTTTAGCCAAGTTCCTGCTTCCTCAGCTGGAAATTCAGGTCCTGCTGCTGTAGCATTCGTCTGTACAGGTTTTCTTCATAAAGAATAAAAAGCAGACATTGCAGGTGGACAGATAATTCCAAACACAGAGTTACTCCATGACACACATGCAAAAGGCAGCACACAGGAATCCCAGAGGTGGGTGATGTTTCTACCAGTTCTACCAGGACTGCATTTGTGCTGTCTTCAAGGGAACTATGAATGTTCAAACACTGTGGTTGGGAAATCTCTGGCTCAGATTAACTCTGTGGCTGAAGACAGATCTGCTTATGTTTGCTGGAGATGTGCTAGAACAGGAGTTGTTTTCTTCTTAAAGGAAAACTGCCTAGGATATTTTGTGATGCTGTCCTAGATTTAAACATGGCTTCTGATGTTTCTTCATTTCATCTATTTTATAGCAAGGAAGAGTAAAGCCAATGGAGATGAGATTGCTTCTCACAGGCCAACTTTTATGATTCAAAAGACTAGGAAATGGCAATGTCTCTTCCAGCATAACTGCTGGTTATGACATAGGTGTACAAATGAGTAAGAAGGGAAGAAAAAAGACAAAAATCCTGCCCCAACTCCAAAAAAAAAAAAAAGCTTAAACAAATGATACGTTTGTTTAGAGAGAGTAAGGCAGCTGTAAAGCAGTCAAAGAAGAGAGGATCTGCTCATTGCCCTATCCTGCTTTGTGAACTTGGCAAGATCATCACATTTGTTGCTTTTGCTATCTGTTTAAATGAGAAGCTATTTAAGCTGTTCTGTTTTGCTGTTTGCATAAAGCCTGCTGCAATACAAGAACGATCTTAGAAGAGGCCCTCTAGAAATAATGAGGTAGAATAATCATCAGCAAAGTCTAGTACATTCTGCTTTATAGCTGCAAGATTCTTCGGAGCTTTCAGACATTACTTCCTTTGCCCTCTGCAGTCATTAATAGTTTTTTTTTTCTTTTGCAGCCTCCTGGATGCTCAGACAGTTTTTAGTGTCACAGACTGCCACCGAAATGTTGGTGATGCACAGTAACCATGATTTTCTTTATAATTCTCATATTTCTTTGCCAAATATGTTACTGGAATTGCTCAGGCATGCTTTGATACTGTATTAAATTTAAGCAACTATTGTTTCAGGAGATATATTTCAAACCAGATAAAAGTACTGCATGTTTTATTATAATTAGAATTTTCAGTCATGCAAGCTTTGAGAGTTGCCTTTTTTTAAAAATACTAAAATTTGACTGCTGATGAGTATCATCCTTTTTTTTAAAATTTATTTATTTTAAAGAAAGCGCTTTGAATGTTTTTCCCGGTTCCAAAAGCACTAAAACTTAAGCATGTAGACTGTAATATAATTCCATTTTGTTTTTATTCTAAGTCTTGGGAAAATTAGTCACAAACAGAGTTTTTTTGGGTTTTTTTATTGTTTTGGGGTTTTTTTGCATAGGATGCTGAGTAAGCCAAGATTAAACTGTTTAAAAGGAACAACAATTTCAAAATTCTATCAGAATAATGAAAGAGGATTGAAAAAAAAAATTCCTGCTACTAATTTAAGAAATCAAAATGGCTTCTGTGTAGTTTCTAAATGATCTTGTAGCTGCTGCTAATTTCCCTCTTAGCTGCAAAGTCCATCATTGCTGTGGAGAGGAATAAAACTGTAACAGACAGTGTTTGGCCAGAGCAAATGAAAACACAAGTGGGGTGGTAGCTATGCATTTATAATGAGTAGACAGGGAATTGTAAAAGTATGATGGCAGAAATTACTTCTCTGAATTTTCAGAATGTGTAAGTTGTATGAATAAATATCCTCTACACGGAGCATATTTTAAAGTAAGTTTGCCTTGTTTCTAAAATTTGAGATGTCTCCAATTCAATATGTTCTCCTTGACTACAGATGATGCCCTTGGTATCAATATGGGAAAAGCCTCTGTGCCTTAGGAATTCAGAGAATGAACAGTACTAACAAGTGACAAATCTGCTGACATTGCAGCTTAAGAAACACTCATACCCCAGTCAGCACCTCGAAACTACAGCTACTGCTCTGCTGCTCACAAGTTTTCAGCATGAAACTTCTGCCAATTTTTCTAGGACTCGCCTTTTCCAGGTGAAACAGGATTTCCAGATAGACATTGATTATTCTGAATGAAGGCTCGTAGCTCATGAGAATGAGAACAATCCTGTTCAAAACACAGAGTTTCTCCAAACATCGAGCTGGAAGCAGCCATGGGCCTTTTGGACATGGCTATGGCATCAATAATAAAATAAGGAAAGCAGAGTTACCTTTCTGCATAAAAAGGGGTGACAAATCTTGTTAAAGCCCTATCAGGGCAGGATGTTATGCACTATTCCTGCTATTATTGTTCAAGGATAACTTTTTTTTTAGGGTTTTAAGGTCTGCTTCTGTTTTTTTAATTACTTCTTTAACGAGTGCTATAAAGAATACAAACAATTTGGCAAGATCAAAGAATCCCAGATGTTGCTATTGTAAAATGCAACTGATCAAAGAGTACCCCAATGAATTCAAACACAGAGTGGAGGCAAAATAAGACCAAGAAAGAAACACTCTCTTATTTTATGGTAGCTTTTAGTGTACTTGAGAAATGGCAGAATGTGATACAAGGACATCACAGAAGCTGCTGCATTCTGCCCATAAAATCTCAGAATTTAGCAGAATTTCGTGTTTGACCTCAACAGCAGAGGTGTGAATTCTGTAATGAAGCAATTGCTAACATTTTCCATTTGACATAAAATTCTGTAATATAAGCAATGTCACCTAACATGAAGAGGTTTTAATTAGTGAACATGACTATTCCTGAACTTAATTATAATCTAAAAATATTATGTACACAGGAAAAAAATATATAGGGGTGTAAAGCTTAATTGAAAATCATAAAAATAGAACTTAATTTAAATTTTAAAGTAAGGCTGTTATTTTCTTATCTTAAAAATGAACATTTTGATTCCATGGCAAATTGAAGCTGGCTATGTCATCATAGTCAAGGATGTGAATAAAAGTTTGCTTAGAATTTTCCATTAGTAATATCTTCTCACAGAAAATCCAATGTCTTAAAATTAAGAAATATATTAAGAAATACGGTTTTGCTGTTCAAAAAACATTTTCCCAAGACTTTGCATTTGATGAATTTCAATCTAAGTCATTTGGATTTGCACCTCTGTGGAAATATGTATCACATATGCTGAATATTGTAACATCTCACAAAACCTCCCCCAGATGAATGACCAAGTCTGTTTACTTGTAATTTTTTTTTTTTTTTAGGGAGTACACCCACAAGAAAAGAGAAAATACAGATTTAAAAGGTCCACTAGTAGGCAAGAGAAAGACTGATTTGAGCTGTAGTAGAAAATGTGTTTTGAAATGCCTCTTGATATTCATTCTTAGTCGATTTTTTTTTAACTCAATATATTTTTATAATGTTATCTCCTTTAGCAGTACAAATTTTTGAATTGCTTAATTATTTTGCACATAAAAACAAACAAACAAACAAAAACCCAAACCAAACCAAATGAACAAATTAAACCCAAAACCCCAAGTGATGCAAAAACAATGGCTCACTTCTTCCCACCCACAGAGCAATGCCAGTCTCCTGGGAAAACCACCCTTGGGAAAATTACACTTCCCTGCACCCAGCTGTGATGTGCCACCACACGGTCTGGGACATCCCTTTGGTCAGCTAGGATCAGCTGTCACAGCTGTGTCCCCTCCCAGCTCCTTGTGTGCCCCAAGTTTACTCTCATGAAGGGGAGTGTGAGAAAGAGAAAAAACCTTGACACTACTCAAGAGTTGTTCACCAACAGCTAAAATACCCCTGTGTTATCAGCACTGCTTTGGTCACAAATCTAAAATACAGCATCGTGCAGGGTGCTATGAAGAAAATTATCTCCATGCCAAAGAGTTTAAATAAAGGAATACTACTCAAGATTCTCTCTTCCTCAGCTGCTGTCTGAAGGCTGATCTTTTTTCTTCAGAGTTCAGAAGAATCTTACTAAATAGATGCCTTCAAAGGACTATGCTTTTCAAGGAAACAAAAAAAAAAGTAGATTCTGTTTTCAGCCCAAAAGTGGTGTCTTGCAGATAATTTTTTTTTGCCTTGAAAACAAGAGAACAAATTTAGGTTACCACAGGTAGCATCATAACATACCAGAGAGGAGTTCTGAGGAACTGCTGACAAATGGTATCATTAAATTACAATTGCAGCTACCAAAGAACAGCAAATGAGTGCATGATCATATTTTCCATGTCAACAAACAATTAGAGGTGATTTGGACATGACAAAAGAATATTCAAGGACATCAAACACAGAAAAGATAATTAATGGCTGTTATGAGAATAATGTTATTGGGAACAGGAAGGCAAAATTTGTGACAAGCAGACTTGCAAAGCCTCCAGAACAGTAAGTTCAGAAAAGCAAACTGGCAAGGTGTTCAATACATTTAATTATGGAAAAGGAAATGAAGATCCAGAAGAAGCAGCTAATTTCATAATACTTTTAGGTTTTTTTTTTAACAAGATAACAGTGTTATGTTAAGAGGCAGAGGAAGAGCAGGCTATTAGGGGAAATTTCAAAGCAGAGTAAAACCAGGGTCATAGTTTGAACCAGAGAGAGAAAAAGACTGAAGCAGCAGGATCACAGGTCCAACTCTAGGTAAAAGGACTCTTTCTTTGGGAATGTCTCAAAATAAATGTATATCTGAAAATAAAAGGGTGATAGAAAACATGAAAAATTATGTTCCAGCTGTTAATCTGGATTTTCTTTTTATGTGTGGCTGTCCTAAGCTTTGTCAGGGATACAGTCAAGCTCAGTGATGGATGACAATTGATGTTTCTCAGCATGGTTTTTACACTGTTCTTGATTGTACCTGCAAGTGTAATACACAGTTTTCTTTATTTTTTTAAGCACACAGATAAGCATCACATAATTTCAAAAGTAATAATCTGTCTCATTTGTCTATGTATTTCAGTATTCTTTAAAGAATGATCAAAAGGAACTGAGATCACATCCTTCCACTTTTCTGAAAGATATCCCATACACATCATTCTAGGCAGGGAAATGCACAAAAGTCCTTTGACAAAGCATAAATCCCTTCTGAAAACTTTTCATCCAGTCTGTAGTTTATACTAATACTCTTCATTACAACCCAGCATTTGACCCCCATTCCTCTATCTGAGTAACTACTTCCACAAGTAATTCCATTTTTTTGGATGGAATCCCATTTAACTCTGCTCCTGACTCACTTGTGAGCCTAACTGCTTACAGCTGATAGCAGAGGATTTAGCATTTCGGCTCATATGTCAAATAGAGTTTGACTGCTTAACTTTTTTTCTTCTTACACACTATGAAATAACTCCCAGAAGTAAAAGTTTCAAATGGTAAAGACTTTGGGCAGGAAAAGAAGTCAAGAACTCACAGTCAATTAAATAAATCAGGTACTTTCAAAAACAGTTTTTGTTTTAAAGATAAATTTTGGCAACAATGAAATTGACCTTCAATGATTCAGTAAAATTGTATTCAAACAGCTTAGCTAGAAAAATACAACAGACTGGTAAATTAATCTTAACCTGTAAGGAAAATCAGAGGAAAAGGAACTGTGAAAATCTCAGATAAAATGCCATAAAAGACCAGTTTGGAAGGGATCATCTGGTCCAACCTTTCCTGACAAAAGCATTGTCTAGACAAGATGATGCAGCAATTTGTACAGCTGAATCTTAAAACTGCTCAACACTGGGGAATCTGCCACTTCCCTAGGCAGACTATTCCAATGGCTGATTGTTCTCATTGTGAAAAACTGTTCTTTTGTGTCTAATCTGAATCTCCCCAGGATTAATTTGTACTCCTTGTCTTACCTGTGGGACTCCTTGTAAGAAGTCTATTTACTCCTTCTGAAATGTCCATTTACTCATTTTTGATTAACTAAAGCTAGCAAAACAAATTGGTGTCTAAATGAAGTCTTCAGAAAAATTCTTAAAAGAAAAAGTCTGAAAAAGTAAATAAAAGAAAGAAAATCAGTTTAAAAAAAGAACAAGGAAAAGTAAATGTTCTAATACTCACCTGGCAAAAAAAAGTATGACAGCCTAAATTGTAGTTTGAGTACCTAAAATTCAGTTTTCCTTCCCAGAATGCTATCAGATGCACTGTGTCTCTAAGACTTCCCTGATAGCTCACGAGAGGATCTCCAGTTGTGATGCCAGTGATATATTTAGGATTTATTCATCCCTAACAGATGCCCATTGATTAAATCACCCTCTATGCTGTTAGCACCGTTGAACCCAAGGACTACTTTTATCTGCCAAGAAAATCCCATACAAAAGAGTGAAAAGCATTTCTTTAGCTTCATATGACTTCACAAGATTCTCTCAGGCAACATCTACAAACCCAGCCCTACCCTTCTGTTCCTAAGTTACTGGTGATGAAAGGAAGCTGATGGTGCTTTAGGCAGAGAAAAGGACTCTTCTTATCAGTAGTTACAGCTCTGACCCATGCAGCTGCCACTGCTGTCTAACACAAATCCTCCAGGGACTTTTGGGAAAATGCTGCCTTTCCCAGCTGTCTGTTCTCTTTTCCACACACAGAAACTTCCCACCTCCCCTGCAGACTGGTAAGGGATGCTTATCCTCTTATTTGAACTGGTTCCTGGGCAAAAACCCCACGCATAACAGTACCTGGGCCCCAAGCTGGACTGGAAAACTGTTACCAGGAAGGAAAGAAAACCTTTTCGATTAAAACCACAAATTGTCTGAGTTGATGAATAAGTTACAGCTCTTCCATGTCTCAGCTGCCAACACAGAGATCATTGACAAGAAAACCATGAGCTAATTTTACCAGGAAAGCAGGGCAGAAAGGTGAAATGAAGATTCTACATAATTATGCTTTGGAAATTTTCTTTTCTTATTTTGCAAGTAGATGGCTTATTTTTCAGTGATATGTACTCTTCATATCAGTAATCAGGTTGGTAATCCTCATGGCAGACTTCGGAAATTCTAATTTTTTCCCATTCAATCTACAAAGTCCCCATAAACAACTTTGCCAAACTTGGACAGATGTGCTCCTGAAGATGTTGATCAGAATATATTGTGGCCATTAGCATTGAAGCTTCTTAGTGTTCATTTTATTGTACTTACTTTTTTCTCTCTGAGGAAAAAAGTAAGGAAGATTTAATGAGAATGAAGACAATATTAATAGAAATAATAAAACACAATCCTCTAGTATATTATGTCTATTAATTCTCACAAAATATTATAGATTGTGTGGGGTTATATCCATACGAAAAATGTTCATTGTACATTTATTTTACTAGCACATAATCATTTTTAGTAGTTAACAACCTTACCATTTGAAAAAAAACTCAACCCAAAACAAAATCAAAGCATATCATATTTGGGGACATAAACCAGCCTCACAGAAGGCAAAAGAACCATGAGTACATTAAAAATAGTTCCCTTTAGCACTCTTGGCATTTGGCATTATTCTGAAATATATATAGTGGCCTCTCTGAGAGCCAAATTCAAAGCTGATGAGCCACTGATGAGGTAACTGTTATGTCCCATCTCTGCCTCCCTTCAATGATGCTTCAAATGGGAAATGTAGCATTTTGGGGAGGTTTTTGCTCCAAATGAGATGTTGACTGTCCAGTGGGAAGATAAAGATTCTATTACATGTACTTTAAAAGCCATAAAAGATAACCTTAATTTCCTAGCTTACATTTACTTGCACTCACACAATGTCTCCTATTTCCAAGGCTCAGTATGAGCAATTGCCAAGTACATAATTGAAGGAGAGTAATGCAATGAATAAGTGTCAGGTCTAGAGCTAGTGAATTCAGAGAATGTACTGTCTACAGGGAAAAAAAAAAAGGAAAAAAAGTTGAATCCTAAAGCATGGAGCTGTCAAATGAAGCTGAGGATTTTAAATTACCAGTAATTTTCTTACTGTCTTCAACGGTTGTTATGAACTTTCAATGAGGTGGCAGAAAAATGCCATATTTCAAAGGAAAGCTTGCAACTGTTAAGCTGAACTTTTTAAAGTGTTGCTATTTCATCAAGCATTGATTGACTAGGAACTGCAGCCTTCTCATTTTATTCTTGTGCAAAATACAGCACGGCAGAAGCAACATAACCTTTAGCAAACCAGCTATAGTTTATATCTCTGCCACTCCTCTGATAGTGAAAGACAGAAGAGATTTTCTCTTTAGCAAAAAAAAACTTTTTAAAGCTGAGATCTGCTTTAGATTCAGGTTTTAGGTGCCACAAGCCCATATCCTTAAGGAATTCTGGGCTTCTCAATTCAGACAATCAATCTGGAGACATGATGAGCTATACTATGTTTGGTCACCAATAAAATGCAAAGTTGTGGAAAAAATTTACTTGGCTTCAAAGTATGTTTTCTAGACTCAAAAATTGTCTTTGAGTTGTACACAGTAGTCCGTATTTTTAATGTTTAATTATGTAAGAAGAGTGGTTATAATAAGTATTCCTTTGGAATTGGCCTTTAGTTACTATTTGGATCATTCCATGAAGAGTCCCTAAATTCTCAGCAATAATGACTGCTGGTAATTATAGTTAGTGGATTTTTCTGACTATGTGGCTTGAAACTGAGAGCTTTTATATTCTGTTTCATTCCCTGAACTCTCATCTTTATCCTCTGCAGAAAACTTTTGAAAAGCAGAAGCTATTAAATATTGAATGCTACTAAACTGTAATAGAGCACATCTCCAGGTAGGTGCCTTGTGTCCTTCAAAAGCATTCTAACACAGTTAATTCAAAATGAAGACAGGTTCTGTGAAACCTGTGTTACAATAAATTTGGGGAAGGTCAGAACCACAGCTTAATAACAAATTGAAGAAAAAGAAAGGGATTACCTGTTTCTTTAATATTTCAGCTGAAGGGTTATGTCTACAGACTAAATGCATAGTGGTATCTCAGGCTCTGTTCTATATCTCCTCAAGCAACAAAAAGCTGAAAATGAAAATAGAAAAATTCTTGAATTGTCATATTTAAAACAGTAGGAGACTTTTTACAGTTCCTCTTACATCAGTTGTTGGGATTTTTTCCTCATCTCTTTCATTTTTCCATGTTCATCAAGGTCATTGTGAGGTTTTTTCCCTTTGATTTTAATTTGATGTCAGTACATTCATTTTTATGTATATTTCAGGAGAGGTGATTATATCTTCATTTCTCCAGCCATCTGGCACACTGGGAAATACAGCAGCATTCAACCCTAATGATATAAATACGAAAAAATATAGGGAATTTCTGAAGGGACTTAAAAAAAAAAAAAACCAACAAAAACCCAAATTGCAAAAAATCAACCACCAGATATTACTATTAACAACAGAATCTTGTAAATATTTTTAAGAATATTTGGTGTGAGCTCCTGTAATTAAAGATTTTTGAAACATTTGTTCAGTAAGAGATCCTTTTCATGCCACTAGTATGTTTTTCTGTTGATATATAACAAGTGGAACTATCTGCTCCCTTTGATGAAGCTAGATGCATCATTGTTCATGACTGAAAACCAAAACATAAAAGTAAGAAGTTGTCATAAACCACAAAATTTGCCACAATTAAAAAAAAAACAACAAACAGGTTTTATATTGTTTTACATATTTTGTATTTAAAAGAAAGAATTGTAGTAGCCAAGAAATTACATTAGTTTTCAGCAAATAAAATAAATGAGGCTAAAAAAGAATTCAGTGAGAAATATATTTGTTTTTCAAGTTGATTTCTGATTTTGTTTTAAGCAGGTATTTAATAATTTTTGCATAAACATTTCCAATAGTAGACTCTTCTAATTACACCAACTTTTACATTCCTTGTTATTTGAAAATCGTAGTTCCATATTAATCACAATATTTAAATATTTGTTTTCCTAAGTAAGCCAAGGTTAAATGATTGAGAACAGGAAGAACTCTGTCACCACAAATGCACTTGTAAATCACAATTTCCTCCTGGGTAGACCAGCATCATTTCCAGGCTATGGGGTTATTATTCTGACCTCTTATAACAATGGCATATCATCTAATGCTAACAAATGCAATGCTAATGTAATTTCTGTGGGCTAGACTCAGTGAAAATGCTTTTGGAAAAACTGGGCTGTGCAGAATACAAACACACACACACCTAAAGCTTGGAAATACCTTTTCTGAAGCCATTAGTGAAGCTATTGTTCTGTAATCTATTAGAGCTCCCCAATTGCTATGGAACTTTAAAGTGTCTAGAGAGAAAATTTATTTTCCTACCTTGAACTGACTCTGTTCCATTCAGGTTTAGTCCAAATCTTAAGATATTTGACTATAGAGTGAAAATCTGGTTTAAGCCATGACTAAACTTTGCTCAATAACACCATGCACAAGTTTGGATTGGGAGAGAGTTAATTTTCTTCACAACAGCTTTTATGGGTTTGTGTTTTCGATTTGGGCTGAAAATGGTGTTGATTATACAGAACTATTTTTGCTATTGCTGTTTTAGATGTTGACTTGCAGAGAGGGAAAGCCCTTTCTGCTCCTCACCCCACCTCATAGCGAGCAGGCTTGGGAAGCTGGGAGGGTTCCCAGCTGGGAGAGCTCTTCCCAACTGGCCACAGGGACATCCCAGAGCACATGGGGCCATGGCCAGCATACAGAGCTGGCATATTTATGGCATTTGTCTTCCCAAGTCACCATTGGGACAATGGAGCCCTGTTGTCCTGGAGATGCCTGAGCACTGCCCATGGGAAG
>VZTB01002911.1:2718-41759 GCA_013397245.1 Thryothorus ludovicianus | reverse complement strand
ATAAACTGTCTTCATTTCATTTCAACCCATGCATTTGCTTCTACTCTTTATAAATTCCCTCTCCCATCCTGCTGGAGGAGGATGAGTGTGTGGCTAAGTGTGAGTTAGTTGCCAGCTGAGGTTAAACCACAACACAGCAACACGCTGAATTGTTGTATAGCAATATTTTCCATTTCTCTTCAGGGAAAATGCCTTTGTCTCATATTGGCTTTCTTCCTAGAAAAATAATTTAAATTCATCTATTAAACCAAGGCTTAAAAAAAAAAAAATCCTTAAAATAAAATTTTAAATCTACCCGATTTTCTCATTAGAAATATATGAAAGGTCTAACCGAGTAATTGGAAAATATAGGGCACAAGAAATAAGATATGGTAATTGAGACCATCTGTCCCACTAAATATAAAACACATTTGCTTGTGGTTTACTGTCTCTCTGATCTTATTGCAGTTCCAAAATCTGACCATCCAAGTAGAGGAAAAAAAATTCTGATGCATGACAGGAAAAATTTAGATGCACTCATTTCAAGAGGAGTAGAACATGTTCTTAAATTCTTTCAAGCATGTGGAGAAGAGCAGAGACAAGTGCAAGAATAGCTGATCCTTTCTGGCTGTCACTGATGTTTGACTCTCCTGCCACCTCACAAAGCAGCAGCTGACCTGGCAGAAATTTGGGTGATAACTTAGCCTATGGACTAGAATTATTTTCTTGAAGCATTCATTACTGTTATTGTTGCTTTTATATCCATTAAGAGAACTGTAGGTCTTACACAGACAATCCCAGCTGACCATTCTGATGCCATCAGAGTGCCAGAGGATTGGTACTGTAAGGAACTAAATTCAAGAGCACTGTTGTGAATGTTTTCCCCTTCTCTAATGTTTAATTTATTATAATTTTGGTGATATGACCAATAACAACTATTCAAATCACACCATTCGAATACTATGTACACATTATAACCTATTTGTTTCACTGCAGATATGGTAATGTTCACAGTGCCACTACTCATAGAGTTGTTGATTTGTAAGTCTAAATATAAGCACATAAGTCCACACTGGAGTTCCTTGATTGCTCCTGACAGTGGTTATGGGATAATGCTGGTGTGTTTGTTGTTGGTTTGCTTTGATTCTCTTTGGTTGTTTCCATCTCTTCCTACTTTCTGGAAAAGAAGGAAGCAGAAAGGGTTATTCAAGTAGATTGTGTATAAATGCTTAGAGTATATGTATTGTGCATTACTAGATATCATGTGTAGATACAAAATCATAGAATCATTCAAGTTTTAAAGCAACTCTAAGATGATCAAGTCCAACCATTAACCCAGCACCGACTTGTTCACCACTAAACCATATCCCCAAATTCACATCCACACTTCCAGGGAAGGGGATTCCACCATACCTCTGGCAGCCTATTCCAGCACCTGAAATCACTCACTAATGTATGAAATGTTTATTCACTCCATATACAGCATATACTGTATGTATAGATACAGAATATATGTTTATTGTACTATAGATGTATGCTGTGCACAGCACAATATATGCAGTATGCACTTATAATTGTTATAGTACACATCTGCTATGTCCCATCCCTGCAGTACTAACCTTGACTACATGATAGCACAGAAGATTCTTAATTGTTTTTCTGTGAGAAAATATGATTTAGATGCGTTATGCGCACAGTATCTACCTGAGTCTATTATCAAGGATAATATTTCTTCCTAAACTTAATAGAAATATTCTGCAGCCTTGAGTTGCCAGTGAGGATGCTACAGTTCAAAAAAATCATTTTCTTTGCTGAAAATCAACGTGAGTTCTCAGCAGATCTATGAAAGTCAGTTTTAAGACTGCTGTGGTAAGAAGGAACACTTTTATCCAGAAACATTTTGTGGTATGACAGCTCACTGAACAGCTTACTGTTCTGCCAGCCATTTGGGAAGCTTCCTTTGCAATGGAATACAGAAGGTCTTGAAAAGTAAAAGAAATATTAACTTAATGGAAACTGGGACTTCCAAAACTAGCAAACATGTATCTGTAATTCTCATTTGAACTATTTACTTGCACTGGGTTAATGAAGTCAAACACTAAAAATCTTCTTGTGTTGTACAGAAATCAAAGAATGCTAATGGGAAAAAAAAAACCCGACAGGAATCAAAAGCTAGATCAGCATCCTGAAAATCACATTGTGATCTTAACTCAGGAAAAATGAATTGCAACACCGATACTGATCCCAAACTGCTGCCAAGGAATCATGGCCTATTAGCCTGGGTACAGAGAGGATTAACCAAAAACTCTGTTTTAGACTAAGTCTTCAAACCTTGTTGAACTACAGTTTTTCTCTGAAAGAAACAATTCCGTCTCTTATTTCAGATTTCTAATGAAAATGAAAAGAATGTGTAATAATTAGAGCCGCTCTAATGAATCTCTGCAAGGAACTCAACATAAAAATATGTGATCGTTGCCACATTAAAATTTATAATTAAAATTTTATAATAAAATTAGCTTCATAATGATACTAAGATATTCTTTTGCTCTGAACACATTAAAATATGCAACAGCATGGTAAAGAAGCAGCAAAATAATTTCTGAGATATTACAAAAATGGGTTATTTGATTGACAGAGCACTTTAACATAATTTTATATGATATGTTTTCTGTGACAAGAACAAATATTGGTTGCAAACCTAATTCTGGCATACACAATTTTGCAGGTTTTGCCAAAAATTATGTCAGAATGTTACATTTATTCAAAGCAGGACCTGCAGACTGTATGTGATTAATGTTTCTATCTTGGCAGGAGAGCCCAAAATTTGTGATTTATTCTCTCTGCCACAGGTTAGGCAGACAGGAGGCTGATATACTAGATACGGCTGCTATTGTAAATTTATTTGGCATTTCATTTTTCAGTCACACTGATGGTTATTTTCATACATCTTCAATCCATCATTTCCTGCTAAATCCAATTAGTTTGATTGGCAGATTTAGCTTCCCAGTGGGTCTTTGTCAATATTGTGTAGCTGTAAATATCTTGAGACACTTTTTCAAAACTTTCCTTGGTTATTTGTTTTTTTCCTCACCCAGATAACTATTGATTAGCTGGTTTTGTGCAGCTCCCACCCATCCACAGAGGATGAAGAACATGGTGATCAAAACCAGCCCCGTGCTGACAAAACCTGCACCCTCCTTTGAAGGGGCAGGAGGAAATTCTGCCAGGGCTGGGTGTCCTGGGGCTCCAGCTTTGACACAGGAGTTCCACAGGCAGGGGCAGAAGCTTTGGGCAGGGAGGTCCAGCAGGTGTTAAATTTCCTAAAGGTACTCTTTTTAATTATTTTTCCTCACAAACTAATTAAAGGATTTACATACAAATGATCAGAAAATTTATTCTGCGTTCAGCAACACACATGCTGTCTTTTTCATACATAACAATGAAGCTAAATCCTTGATTCATTCTTAATTAGAAAGCTACAGTGAGTTCTTCTATACTGTTTTGTTTCCTGGATATATAGTGGGAAGAAAGAGGTATAATAATGCTGAAGTACTGTGAAAGATGATCAATTTATAGAAAAAGTTAATTGAGTTGAAGAAAATATTATATAGGAGGAGAAAGGAGTTTACTCTAATTAAAAAAAGGAAATACAGGAGCTAGTCTTAGATGGATTTCACCAGAAAAAAATATTTGTATTTACATAATTCAATGGCCAGGGGGATCAGTCAATATTTTTCTCTCCTGAACTGGCAAAATATTGTGTTCATAGATCAACTATTCAACAGAGACACACATTTAGATTTTAGTAAGGCTTGCTAGAAGAATAAATTAATATTTTATTTTTCATTAAAGACTGAACTCCAGATTTTCATTAAAGCACAAGAAAAAACCGTTCGAGTCTCAAATATAAAGTATAATAGCAGATCTACAAGGTGAAACTTTATTAGCCCTTGCTACTGCTATAACTAAGTCTCTCATATTTTTCGTGGGTTTTGTATATATTGTATGAACAATAATAAGAATTTGTAAATTTTTTCAAGGAGTCAGACTATGCTATTTCCTATCTCAATAAAG
Source organism: Thryothorus ludovicianus (assembly GCA_013397245.1). Taxonomy (NCBI): domain Eukaryota; kingdom Metazoa; phylum Chordata; class Aves; order Passeriformes; family Certhiidae; genus Thryothorus; species Thryothorus ludovicianus. The sequence goes on along the minus strand of VZTB01002911.1, from coordinate 37,706 downwards.
GATATAGAAAAATATTGATTAATTAATTTTTTTCAAAAAAGTTTTCTTTATCTTGTCTAATTTGTGACAGTACAGGTAAAAAAAAATATGAGATATTGTAAAAATGAAATTGGAATAGTGTTATTTTTAGAGTATTCTTTGGTATGAGTTTTACTCCTCACATTCTCAGACGGAGTGGAAGACTTTATTTTGAATTTTTTCTGTTGTTGTTTATGTATTTTCCAAACAGTAACACCAACATCACCACCACCACCCTTTCCTATTACTGGGCATATAAATACATTTTCTAAACTTGGGATAGTTTTATCTAGACATGACAGCATTTCCAAGTCATTGAAAAAATGCTTCTTATTAGTTACAAGGGAAGTTTATTAATGACTTGTGGAGAGAAATGCATTTGATACAGTGTTAATGACACCATGAATGCACTGAAGGTTGTACTAAAAAGAACTATTTCATTTGGAACCTGATCACTAATGAAATTCCTTAAGCAGCAGCAGCAGCAGCAGCTATTGGTCTGATCCTAGTTAATCTTTTGATCGATAAAGACAAAAAATTACTGTTTATAAAAAAAGCATTCTAGTTATGCAAAGTCAGAAAGCAATGTCAGTGTAGAGGAGGACTAGAAAATGAAATGAAATCTGTAATATCTGGCACACTAGAATAATAGCATAAAATCAAGTTTGGACACTGGATTATTAATGACCAGACATTCTTTTTTAGTTTGCTAGTTGATTATGACTTAACTGGAGGATACAATTGATGAATTAGCCCAGCATGCCCGTTGAGAGCTTTCATGCTGCCATTTAGAAGAGCAAACATAACCCTAGGTACTTATCACAGACATATGGCAAAGCTGATGCTATCGTTTAATGCACTTTCTTTGGCACACTGAACTCCAGAAAGGTCTCCTGTGTCAAATCAGACTCAGGGAGAGAGATCCAAAAAGAAAGTGTTGGCATCATGTCTAGACTGGGCAACCTGACAGCACGTCCTAAGCCTTTTTCCCGAGGACAGGAGGTCACCTTGCACATCCTTCAAACAAGCCTGGAGTCGAGCTTAACTTTTATAGCTTGTAAAGTTTAAGAACATTTTGTTTCCAAGTTGGGGCTGCAGAATCCTGGCTCACCCAGCTTCTGCTTGGCATGGAACTCAGGCAGAACAAGTTCATGTCTGACTGGGAGCTGAGCCTGCTCGTGCACTATGAGATCCCAAACTTACAAGATAAGCTTCACTCCTCACGACAGGAGTGTGCAAGCATTTGGGATAGATTAAAGACAAGTGACAAGTACTCCTATTAGCAGATGACTGCTCTTTTGTGCATGTAAGTATGGATATTCACACTGAGAGCAGCCATATGTAAAATTTATTTCTGTGCTTTTGTGATGGATCACATTTTAATCTCTGGTGTCTCTTTATATCAGGAGTGAAGGTGTTTTTCATGCTTATACAGACAGAATTATTTTTATGTGCCCCTTTTTAATTCAAACCCTCGCCTACCCCAAATCTTGTCTCTCCTTCTTCCTATATTTAAAGGCACAAGGCTGTACAGACAAAAATTAAAGTTTTGAAAACTGGACAGAAGAATATAATCTTTTCATCAATGCTGTTAAATTGAATTACTTTTGTATACATCTGTACTTGGGTATTTGTTTACATGGCCTGTTCCTCAGTAAGAATAGTTGTATGTATGGACAAGTGAACACATCTTCACAATGCACATTTCAGGTACAAAGAGCAATTAATGGTAACTCTGTCTCAATATTTTCTGTGTTTCTTTCTGTGTATATTTACTGCTCTCAGCTGTTCTAATTTATCCTGGAAAATAAAAAAAAATCTGAATTGAAGAGTCTAGAGCAAGAAAAACACATTCTAAATTGAGTGGACAGGTTTTTTTTTNGTGTGGACTGTTTTTTTTTTTTTTTTTTTTTTTTTTTTTTTTTTGTGTGTGCTGTCTTATGGTTGCTTAGATGCTTAAATCAAAATTTGTCGGTTTTCCTGTTGAATTCTGATATACAGCTTGAAAATTGCAATAAAGCCTAGATGACTTATTGAAGTGGGTCTGGGGGAGGAGTCCAAAAATGATCAGAGGGCTGGAATACCTCTCCTATGGAGAGAGCCTGGAGAGCTGGGGCTGTTTAGCCTGGAGAAGAGAAGGCTCTGGAGGGAATTCAGAGTCCTTTCCAGTACCTAAAGAGGGCTGCAAGAGAGACAGAGAGCAACATTTTACCAGGGAAGATGATGAATGGACAAGGGGGAATAACTTTAAACCAGAAGAGAATAGTTTAAATTGAATTTTAGGAAGAAATTCTTGACTCTGAGGGTGGTGAAATACTGCAAGTGTTTGCCCAAAGAGGTGGTGGGTGCCCCATCCCTGGAGGGATTCAGGACAGCTTAGCTGGGGTTTTGAGCAAGCTGTTCAAGTGAAAGCTGTCCCTGACCATGGCAGAAGGGTTGGAACTAGAGGGTCTTTTAAGCTCCCTCCAACCCAAACCATTCCCTGATTCTATGAGTCTGTGCTATTCCAGGGATGAATCAGAGCTTTTCAAGTAGTTCTGTATCTGTAAGAGAATAAAGAGAAAATTTTATCTTTTACTTCACTGACACCATTCCTGGCTCCTTGAACAAAAGGTTTGTGCTCCCAGTGGACTCCCTGAGGCCAAGAAAGCCTCACAGGACTTGTGGAGTAGTTCCAGAGAGTGCTCCAGCTGTGGTTTTGAAACAAGGCCCAATGGATGGAAGTTGAAGTTCCCAGCGGTTGGAACAGGGCTGTAGCAGACTGTGCAGAAACCAGTTAAATTAATTAAATATTAAATTTAAAAAACTTTGCTATGATATCTGCTAGTGCCCTTGGCAGCCAAGGGAAATGGTGACAAAGGAGCAACCATTTTCAAATGGAATATCCAAAGGCATCATTTGCAATCCCTGTTGCTTAATTTTTGTTTGGGATTGGTGTCCATTTTCCTTTTAGTAAGGGGAATAAGAAATAAGTGATGTTTACTTTGGAAAGGTGAGTTTCATTAGGTAGAGTGATAATTTGATAATGCAAAAAAAAAATAATTAATATATATTAATAATGTTATAGGAAATCTCATAGCAGCCTCATAACAGTTAAAGATTGTGAGCTAACTCTGACTTTTGTGAACTTAAGCCTCATTTATGACTGGCAGACATTATTATTACTGCTTTTCTTGAAAGGGTAATTTCCACTTCAAATTTTCTGTTGTTAGATGTGTAGTTAGAGAAAAATTATTACTATTATTCTTACCACTTAAAATGGAGACAATTCAGACAGTGCTGTTGATCTGTAGAGCTTTAATCTAAGTGTTAATTAACTTTTCAATTCTTCTCATCTCCCAATCATTTAATGATCTATCTTTCCTAGAAAGAATAAGTACTTAACAAAATCAAATGAGAATTTTATGAAAGATCAATGAGATGTATTACAAAAAACAGTTTAAAAGAGGAAATGGAAGTTATCAATTGACAAATTAGAAATTTTACAAGAATCTGTTGGAGTCCATCACATATACAGGCTTATCAAAGAAGAAGTGGACTCCAAGTCTGTCTTTTAGACATTTTTTCACTGTGCTATTCCCTCTTAAAATCTTTACTAGTTGGGGTGTTGCTTAGTATGGTCACATCAGACTATCAGTTTCAGATAATTTAGTTTCACAAACAGAAACTAAATCTAGGATTCTTTGTCTTCCAACAGAAAAGGAAATTTCTTTAGTTCGTTTGGTGTGCCAGGAGAAACAGCAAAAGAAACTGTTTTGTTTTTTTTCCAAAATTTATGACCAGCCTGTTGGAGTTTCTATAATATAAAAAAATGAGTGTAACTTTGAATGGTAACCCAAGAAACAGGAATATTTGGGAATATTAGAGAAATAATGTTCAGACAAAAGGCTTTTCAAAATAAATAATAAAGTTGCGGTTTATAACAACATAGAAACTGCCCTAAACAATTATAAAAGAAAGAAGAAAAAAAAAAAAAAAGATACTTCCCAAATCCTTAATTTGAGACTGAAACCTAAATTGCACAACTGTAAGAGAAGGGTTTATCATATAGATGGAAGTGTACAACATTAATATTCCCTGTGGCCCAAAAACCTATTCACAAGAAACTAGAGATGTCTCTTTTCAATCATCAAAGATCTACAAAACATAAAGAACACTGAAATCTTTCAAAGAGAAGTAAATATAAAAGAGTCTTTAGAGGGAGATGAGTTCTGAGGAAAAGCAAACCCACATTGTGTAGAAGTGAGAAGACAAAGTATTTATTAAAGTATGCTAGAAAAAAATGGTTTTGTCATCTCCACAGAAACAGATTTAGGGATCAACAAAACTTTCTTAGCTCCCAGTTGTTAACATAGACAATTCTACATGAATGTACATAATTCTATATAGAATTCGGTGCAAATTACCTCAATTTTTTTTAAGAATGTTTTAAGGTTGTGGGTAATCTTTTCAAAAGAAACTCCTAGTGACTGATTGTAAAAGAGACAATTGTACCATTCACTTACATAACCTGAATGCTCTAAAATGTTGCATTTTTTAGGTTTTTTGGGGGGAAGAGGGTAAATAAAAAAGAGATTTGCATTAGCAGTGAGGTATTTTGCATTTAAAGAAGGTGAGCTGGAAGGGCCCAGAAATATCCAGAACAAAAAGAGGTTGTCATTGGGAAAATTCCAGAAGCTATCTGAAAGAGAATTCCCTTTGTGAGTAAGCCATCTGGCAGGTCGTGCTGAGTTATGCCAAAAAGCTGAAGCAATCAGAGCACAGCAGGGGGAAACCTTATAAGCCTGGGAGTGAAATCCAGCTTTATGTTCATATCAGACTAATGCAATCTATTGAGAGAGCTGGATTCCTACACCACTGCTCTGGAGATGGACTATGCAGGCCACTACCAGGGGATGGAAAGGCATCTGTGGTCTCTTTCTTTTAGGAAACTACTCTAAGAATAACATAGAGGCTCAAATCTAAGATTACCCACTGTCTTTTTAAAGAATAATCAATTTCTCAGCAGCCAGGCTGTCTAGCTGGCTGTTGACACAAGGTGGGGACAGCATCTGAGCTGTGAAGTCCTGCAGCTTCCTCATGGATGTCCTTTGGTGGTAAGACCTGGAGGATCCATGTGATGGGGTAAAAAAAGAAACAGGATTGGACTGCACAAGTCAGGCAAGGCAGTACACGTAATTTATTTTGTGTGTGTGTGTACATTCTGGCTATTTTTACTTTGGTGCATGAAAAATGAGATCAATCCAGGCTTGAAAGGAAAGGCATTTATAGAATCTCTCTGCTAGCTTTGTACCTGGATGCATCAGCCAGTTCCTACCAGATGTGAGTCTCTGCTATATTAAGATTTAGAAGCTTTGTGAGAATATGTGCCCAGGCAGAGGAGAGAGCACATATAAGTGTTGATAGTGACAAATGGAAAACCAGCAGTGTGGGCTACTAAATACATGCCCTGGGAAGTGCCTTGGGAAATCAGGCACACAAAAATGGGATCCTCACGGAACTGCTCTTTTCACTGAAGGAATTGCTCAAAAGACACAAAAAAATAAGGGATTGCAAGTAGGAGAAATCAGAAGAAATTCTGAGTCGTCTGTATTAAAAAATAAGAGGAGAGTAAAAATAGTTAATATTTCAATAGTCTGCCCCTGCTCAAGCCTGCATGACTACAACAAATACTGGAGAGTAAGTGAAATGTGTAGCTCATAGCTCAGTCTAATACAGAGTTATGCTAGATTACAGCATGAAAGAAAAGTATTCATGCCCTAATGATAATGTTGGAAGATGCCAGGAATATCTGCAGTAATTAAAACTCTGAAATTTATTTGAAAATCAAACATGAGTCTTTTGAAATTATATGATTGGGAAGGGCAGTTCTACTACAGTGACCACATCAACAGAGATGCTGGAACTTACTGCCTTCTGCTCTGCTTGGAAATATATTTAGCCTTGAGTGTGCTAGTCTTTGATCTGGAATTTCTTATTTTCCTGCCAATTTTGACAACATGTTTTGAAGTCTGACTGGTTTTCTGGCCCCCAGAAGAAAGTAGTGAAAGGACAGGAAAACAGACAACAACCTCACCAAGAGAAAAAAAAACAAAACCAAAAAAAAACCTGTATGATAAGTTTTCAAACTTAAGAACAATTAGGAAGTTCATTCATCATGGTGAATAAAATGAAAGTTCCAGTAAGAAAAATCAGTTAAAAAACAAGAAAAATGAGTCTTTATAAGAAGATTTCACTGGATCATTTACATACTGTAAATACACAGTGCATATGAATCTGGTGAGACAGTTAAACTGATTTAAAAATGGTCCAGGACTTCAGTAAATTAAATAGAATGTTTAAACCCATTTTAACTGATTTTACACATATAAGTGAGTTTTTGTGTAACTAAAGTTAAGATACTATAATGCATACAATTTCTTAATTATGGTTTTATTTGGTCTAGAGATAGAAACTTTAAAAGAGAGATCACAGGTCAAGTAGAAAAATGAAATAGGAGCTATAAAGCATTAGTCATAAGAAGGACCAGCCATCTCTCTTTCTTTAATTTTGTCTGTTTTTATGTTCTATATATCTCAGTCTTCCTTGCTGCCCAGATGAAGAGCTGGAAGGTCCTATTTGCTGTTAATGTGTTTCTGTGATGCACAGGCCAGTGCTACTGACCAAGGGATTTATCTGCTAACAGAGATCAGAAGCCTGACACATAGAAAATAAACAATAGCTTTTACTTGAAAAATTGATTTTGGCTTAGTCCCTGAAACAACCTAGGGCTGATGCTGTCTGTATTTACTCTATAAAGATCTGGAGACCCTAATTCCTCAGATAGTGTCACCTGATTATAGCTTCATTGTGTGTCAGTGAATAACATTTTAACAGTCTCAGATATTCAATTTCACAGGGCTTTTTACTTATAAAATTATCTGTTCTGCTGTTACTGGATTGTAATTTTTCTGCACAGTTTACGTGCGAGGTCTTTGGCATCACGTTGCACTGCTTAACTGTATTCCAAGGTTTGCTAATTAAGGGACACTTGTCTACATATTCACAATTTCTATTTATTAAAGCACCCTTATCTGGATAGGTCCTCAGGTCACAAAACTGATCGCATAAAATGGTATAGACATGGCTTTAGAAATAATTTCTATGCTTACATGTACCGTGTTTATGTGAGGGATGTTTCAACTGTGTAGTTAAGTTCTGTTTTGGTTCATGGGTTTTTTTTCACTTGGAAGTTTCTAGGATGACAAATGGCAATAGTTTCTTGTATAATGTAGTCTGACCTGATCTTCTTTACTGTTTTTTGGAGATGATGGTCTTCTGGAAGGAAAATCATGTCTAAAAGAAATGAGTGTGCTGTACTTTTTAAATGCAACCAGGTTGTTTAAGTGTTCTAATGTTTAAATATGTTGTTATTATTATTATTATTATTACTATTTCTTATCATCACCAATATTTTTTTTTTCCATTTTGCACTATCCTCTAGGAGTCTCCACTCAGAATTTCTCCAATATGTGAGTCCAGTACAAACACAAAATGAAAACACAGAACAAGTCCCAGAGAGATTACAGCTAAAGGCAGAAGTGAGATAAATCAGGAGGATGCATAAGCAGGTTCCATTAGAGTGGATTCTTATAATGGTAACTTTAATATGACTAATTCAGGACTGCAAGAAAATACATTTGCTTTCTTTCCCTCTTTTCTGTTATTGGCTTGGCTTTTGATGAAAGTCTTTTTTTTCTTTTCGTTTTTAGTCCATTGTCCTGTGCTACATACCCTCAGCAGTTTTTATTTAAAAAAAAAATTCCAATTTGCAGAATATTTCTGCATAAATCTTTCAGATCTTCTGCACAAATATTTGATTTTTCTAAGACAGAGATTACATAAGTCATACCCACAGAAAAGTGTATATATTCAGTGAGTTTTGTGATCAAGTTTTTCCAGTTTGAATTGTAGTCCAGCACAAAAAAACCTGGGACATCTAGAACAGGTTTTCTTTCCTAATGTAACTTATAAAAAGTCCCCAATCAAAACAGCACTGACATGTGAACAGCACTCTAAGTGAAAACCCTTAATCTCTATTCTTTATTATGTGATTTAGATGTCTGATGATTTCTGTGGAATTAATGGCAAAGGAATATGGTTTATTCACATTAGGTAAAGTAATAATGTCTTGGTGATTGCAATTCAATTCAGCATTTGAAAAAAAGCCAACTCATCAATTTCATTAGTAATTTTGATACTCGCCCAAGCCCAGTAGATAATGAATTTACCAACCAATAAAACTCTCTTTACCTGTCTTTCAAGCAAATGCTCTTTCAGCCTGTCTCCCTTCTTAGCTCTTTCTTGCATTGGTTCATTTTCCTTACTGGCATTACTGGTCTTATTTTCATTGCCATTGACAGCATTGAAAATATGCTACTTGAGGATTTTACTATTCAGGTTCATTTCCAGTCATTATCAACCCAATTTCTCTCTCCCCCTTTTTTTTTTTTTTCCTTCCCTAAAATGTTCCTGCTATGTGGTTTCTGGTCTCCATTCAGTAGCCCGGGTTGAAAAATAGAAAAAAAACAAGAGCTCAGTTATTGTTAAATAGTACATTGGTACTTAACCCACTGAAGTGTGCTAATACCACCACTGCATTTATAACATCCTCCCCATAATTACTCAAAGGAACTCCATGTCCCCTCATCATGTGATTCAGATCCAAGCAGACACATCTCTGTGTTGAAAGCCAGGAAAAGCCTCTCAGAAAACACTGAAGACTGCATTAGGATAGCATTGGTTTGATACTTACCTGCCCATCAGACAAATTCAACCTCAAGTCACACAGCTGCTCATGCACATACACCTCCAGGGATTCCTTTCCCTCAGCTCACATCTTCCTGTAGCATTGCCCTGTGCCAGCCATGCCTGGCATGAACAGATTGTGGGTGACCAATTTCACCCAGCACAGAGCTGGGATTTCAGTGCTTCCCTGCTCTACAGTAGCCAGTTGTGCCATTAGATCCTGTCTGGCCTCAGCTTTCCAGTATAAGGAATTTCTGGAGACAGCATAATGTCATATGAGTGGGAAATTTACTGCTTTTGATACTCCCTGGGTTATTGTAGGTGATTTAGAGGACTCTCTGTGTGTTATTAGGAAGCAGCACTGCACCTGGTGTCCACACCAAGAAAAAGAAAAAGCATGTTCTATCTCTTCCACACATTCACCTTCAGTTCACAGAACTAAAATAGAATGGACTAGTCAGCAATGAAGAGTTTCCTAAGAGAAGCAGTTATCCAGAAAAGTGTGTCTATGTATGTACTATCTTCTAGGCATTAAACCCAGGAGTTATAAAACATAAGCAAAATAATATTCATAGTTGTGTTTTAAAATAATCTTTCTTCTATTCTCAGTTTCTTCTTTGCAAACTTCACAGAGCAGAAGAAAAAGGGAGAGGAGGAGAGAGAGCAAGGAAGGAAAAGTAGGAAAGAAACAAAGAAAGAGAAAGAAAGAGAAAGAAAGAGAAGGAAAGGAGATACTAAAAAGAGTGAAGTTTGCAAAACAATTAGTCAGGCAGCAAACACACCAATGTCATATCTTTTTGCAGATAATGAAAGCTTATTTTTTCCACAGTATTAAGAGAGAAATTTTAGCCACTTCCAAAGGCCCCAGTTATCTACAATTCACAAGCTTGTATACCCATAGCTACTCTTGTCATAATTTTCAGTTCATTGATGTAAACATAAATAAGAACCATGGCATTCATAAAAGTTATTATAAAAATCAGTTGGATTGAGCATGCCTAAGTGAAATAATGTATGTTAGGCATCATACTGTTAGGAAACATGGGGTAAAATCCAATCTTTCTAAAGACTGTCAGCAGAGCCAAACTAATTCTCTGAGTAGCTCAAAGAGATTCAGTATACTTAAGTTAGAAATTCTTTTCTTGCCCCTGAACTGAGTTGAACTTGTTTCAGATCTTTTTCACCCTTTTCTATTCAATAATTTGCCTCCTTCAGCCTTCCACAATATTATCTCAGTCCTGTGAAAAAGTGTAGCATGAAAAACTGAAGGCACCTTCAAAATTTTGCAGGAGACAATGTTGAAAGTCATTTGCAGATTTTGCTCTGGGGCCTCAGGGACAGAGCTGGCAATTGCCAAAGGCTCTCATAAAATCCAAAATCTACTTTGAGAGCAAGGGAGTGGCTCTACTATGCCAAAAGACAGGACATCAGTAATGGAATGGTCCAGCTGTTTTGTCCTTTCATCCTTCCTGGGGATGGAGGAGAGGGAGAAAAAGTGAGAATGAACAAATAAAAAGCATAGTACAGAGGAATCAGTTTCCTTTTTTCGTTGTTTTTATTCTCCTTCAAAGATGTCATTTTACCACACCCCCTCTGAACATGAGATGTGGAAAGAGTAGTCCAAACTATTGTGTCCTTTTCTCCCCCTGCTCCCAGTCCTCCAGCAGTCTTCCTTCCCCACCTCCTGCCTTGTAAGTGCTGCATTTGGCATCAGAAGCAGAATGAGTTCTTGGAGCAAGAGGAAAAGGTCAGTAGTACATGCTGACCTCTCCAGCATGTGTGTTAATGCTACGAAACACAAGTCCACTTCTCTCTCTCCCAAGGAAGATCAACAAAAGGATTTGGGCAGTCCTTTTGGAGTGTTTGTAGGAGCAGTTTCCTACCCTAGAAGTGCCTTCTGCCCTATGCTGCACTCACCCTACAAACACTCATATGAATTGACTGAGGGTCACTGAAGGAAGAGATGGGAGGACACACTTCATGGGAATACTCAGGCTGTGTCTTTGAGGTGGTTTTGGTAGTGAGAGTTAATTTTCTTCACAGTAATTTTTATGGGGTTGTGTTGGATTGTGCTGAAAACAGGGTTGATATTACAGAGAAGTTTTAATTATTGTTGAACAGGTCTAGCACAGACTCCAGGCCTTTATAGAGCTGGAGGAAGAAGGAGGAAGGGGGAAGCATTTGGAGTGACAGAGTTTGTCCTCCCAAGTGAGTGCCACCCCAAATGGAGCCAGGATGTCCTGGGGATGGCTGAGCCCTGCCTGCCCAGGGGAAGTGGGAATGAATTTCCTGCTTTTCTTGGCTTGCATGCGTGGCTTTTGCCTGCAAGTGTCCCATGAGTTTCCTGACTTTTACACTTCCTATTCTCTCTGCCTTCCAGCCAGGGGTGAGGAGCAAGTGGCTGTGTGGGGCTTCATTACGAGCTGGTTTAAATCTCTTTGGTGCCCAACAAGAGGCCTGAGGGGTTTGAGATAACAGCAGATTTGATATGTAAATACATCAGGTCAAATTTATAACTGTTCTTGCTGTTTAACAATTAATTGTGACAGCCTGATCCAAAGCTACCAGGGGTGAAGGAAATGGAAATACCTTTAAATTGCTGTATGTAAATTTGAGTTGCATGTTTTAGGAAGCACCATAGCAAAAACCCCTTGTTGCTAACCAGGCTCCCAGCAAGAGAAGTTCATTGTGATTTCAAACCATGACACACTTTTATGACAGGTTTAATGGGACACAAGGAAAAGAATTAGGACCCAAAATGTGAAAGCTTCTGTCTCTAGATAAAGAATTCAGTCTATCCTGCACAGAAAAACTCACGAGCTGAAAGTGTCTAGACATGCTTAGTAATGGATTTCCCACCCTTCAGCATCAAATACCCTGCCCTGGGTTAAAGAATTCAGTTCAGTAAAGAACTTCTTTTTCCTTTATTTCTTATATTAATGTTTACTAGTTATTTGAGGATGAAATGCAGAAAATCCCTTTCATTCCTAGTCCTCTGCTTGCAGTTTCTACTGGCAGCTTCAATCTACTTTCTCGAAGCTGGCTCTAAGTAGGACATTACAGGGAAAGGTTAGAAATGAGAGTGGGAATTAAAGGCCAAAAATTGCCAAAAATATTTACTAGAACATCTATTATAGTGGCATCAGCATTCACAAAAATCTGAGAAAGGTGGCATACAGTATCACTGAATTTATATTTTAAAATATTAAAATCTTGCAGCAGTTGCAGCCACATACTTTACATACTTACTGCATACTCCATGTTTCACCTCAGGATGTTTCATCTCATTACTGGACTCTGCAGACCATGGTATTTGAAGAACACAGCCAGGTAGCATCTGCCTAAGAGGTGATGTTTGGTACCTCCGCCTGAGCTACGGGAATATTTGCTTCAAAACAACGTGGTGTGAAAAGGGGGCATAAAACAGCTCTTTCACTTGATTGCTGGCTAATTTCACCAGATTATTACACACACATACACACACTCCCCACCGCTCCCCATCATGACCAACTCTTCAAGCACCTCTGAGGATGTAAAAGTATTTTATCTATGTCTGGTTTATAGTGCATTTCTAGCCTGGAAATAATTTCCTGTGTCCAAACGTGTGATACTTGATAAGGACTGCTATCCAAAGTGCATTCAGACATACTGTATTTTGGCATTTAGCCTTCCAGGCAATGACAAAAAGCAGGTGGATTGGACTATTACCCAGGGCCCAAATTCATCATCTGTCAGGTCTTAGGAGACTTGTATGCTATGTACAAAATACTGCTTAAGATTCAAGATATTTGAGATATTTCCATATCTATGTACCATAGACTAATATTTCGTCTTGATTACGGTTTTCGTATACAGTATTAAACTATAATTTTTGTGAGAGTTTCCATAAATCTATGTTCATTTTTATGTAATACACTTAGAAGGGAATTAGTTCTTATCCAAGCTTTGTCACAGTAGAGATTATTGAAAAAATGAGAAGCAACACAAATAGCCTAAGTACTCACATCTCCACTGCATTTTGCTGGAATACATCTATGGAGGCAATCTGAGATACTTTATTAATCAATGGAAGCACACACTACAGAAAGGAAATGACAGTGCTGTATGCAGTCACGCTTGGCTTTTGATATGATGGGTTTTTAGTAACACGAGTTTAACTAGAATAGTAACAGTAAATCATCATAAACAGTACTTATTACACTATTTTTCATCCTTGTTAGTAATTTACAAAATAAAGAAGAAAAAACATTCACAACAGAATTTTTTCTTTTTTGCTAAAGATAGGAAACTGATTAAATGAATATGGGGAGATAACAGATTATAAGCTTCTGAGTTAACATGATATATCCCCCTCGGCACTATTACTAGTCTCTGATGGCTGTGATTGAAAGCATAAAAGAGGTGTGTGAGAGCCTGTATGATGAGGAAATTGTACTTACAAAGGTGATGCCTGGAGCAAAGTATTCATTCAAAGCCCCAATCTCAGTTACCATCTTCGACAGGACAAAATACCTTTAACACTACCTGATTCCCTGAAGTCTAAAGTGTCATTCACATTAATTATGGTGTTTGCAACATGATATATCAATCTGTGTTACCACCCATCTCTCAGCAAGACTTACTGAACAAGCCTTTTCTGCTGAAGAAAGGTCATTGCTTTTCTTCATTTCAGAGTTTGTAATCTCCTGCATTTTATAATGCCAAAATAATTGCTCCCACTAGGATATGGCCCAGCTGTGCTCAATTTATAATTTGTAATATTTTCCTTTCTGTAAGTCAACTAGTGGTACATTTTTATGGCATTCTCCCAAGTGGATAATGATCCAAAGCAATGTATTTATTTAGAGGATTGGATAAACTGGATCAAAATTCAACTGCAAAATGTACAGAAAATGCATTTTGTATTCCTAGTGTTTTTAAAAATATAATTCTCTTATTTCTGTTAGTCATAATGCTCACAGTCTCTCTGATTTTCTGTCTCATTGTTCACTAACCAGGAAAGAAAAATGTTTCTTTTCAGTATGTTCTAAAAATTTTAAATATGGAAATATCAAGATGTTGTCTTCCATTGTCTCTAGGTCATGGAGACAGAAAGGTGAAGTCGAAGCAATTTTTTAGTTTAACAAAACATGACTATGGTACACATCATAAGAGTGGCACAGGAAAGACTGAGGTTTTTCTGGTCTCAGCTGTTAACTATTTGCATTTTCTATTTTAATTTACTCAGTCCCAATTTTGACAAATGAATGTGCCTTCACTTGAAGGAGCTTGAGAACCATAGCACAGCTGTTAAATAACAAAGGACTAATAAATTTGACTCTCTTCACATAATTGAGGCTAGAGATGTCAGTACAAAAAAGCCTCATATAAGGCATAACTACTGTCACTGAAAATTCAAGTCTTAATCTTAAAAATTAGTAATTGAGAGAGATGAGTGAGCAAGTGGCTGAATTCTGTGATGAGTTTGGCTTAGGAGGACACTGTCCTGTGGAGGGGTTCTATTTGCCAAGGTGGCACTCCATAGCAAACAGATTGCAATGTCATTTCTCTGCCAATGGGCTTTCATTTACTACAAACGAGTTCGCTCTGCAGGATAAGACACATACATTTAAATCTTAGAAAGCTTTCTACTCAGGCCATGGCTCTGAATTTCCCATCGGATCTCAAAGCCAGGAAACAGCAGAATGTTTGCAAAGAGATCCAGGCTGTCTTGGCTCTCCAGCTCATATTTACCAGTAATGCAGTCTTTTAGCTTGACTTGGATCCTTCTCCTGCTCTAACATGTTAAGTCAAACAGATATAAATTTATAAATCATAGTCTCACAGGTGGTATTAGCAAGCATTATGCTTCATGCCAGATCAATACCCCAGGGATTAGGGGTTCTCCAGCTCTAGCAGTACTAAAAAGAACTTTTAAGAGAGCACATCAAAAGACACACTATTTTAAACCTAGTTCAGGCTGCATTGGAAAAAAAAACCCCACAATTTTATATTTAAAATCGACAAATAATACCACAATCAATGACCAGATTCTGCCATGAGTTGAAAGATGCAGTTCAACTTTCTTTTTCAAAACCACGTGAAAGCTAAAATACCACTGCCTCATAAATGTCAGAAAGTGTTAGGAAAGGAGACAATTGTTTCAGATTTTTTTTAAATAAAATCTAGCATATATAGATCATTTAAAATAAAGCCAGATTTCAAAAGTCTAGCAATAGTATGCAGACCTGTCTAATGAATATTCAATGACTACAGTATTAACTGGCATAAAGCAGCTAACACAGCCTTGCCACACCTCTACAACTCCCTTATTCGATTTAGTTAACCTCAGCTGGTATTTGGTAGTGTTTGGTTAAGCCCATTTGGTGCTTGGTAGTAGATATGGGAGTGATAGTAAAAAGAATCCACTTGTGATCTTACAAGGAAAACAGTTCTTTGATACTTTCACTAAATGATTATTAAGGTACCTAAACTGTACCTTGCAGTATAGGAAATCTGAGGTTTAGATTGATCATGGAAAGTTGTGTTTGAATGAAACAGTCATGGTGGAGTTTAAGTTACAGCTTCTATGAAGGCAGTGAGTTCCTTGTCATGGGTAACAAGAACAGCTTTTATTCAGACTTTTATGTGGGTTTATGCTCTCCCTTCTCACGTATATGCATTATTTAATAAGAAATTGAGATAGATTTAAAATTGTCAAACCCATACAAGGATTCTAGGGACACTCATAACCCAACAATTATTTTGTAGTTGGGTCTCATTTATCACTTTTAGTTGTGCAAGCCTGAGCCTTAACAACCCATAGTAGATAATGCTTCCATGCAGCAAAATTCATTAACGTTTCTATCTTTGCTAAATAAATATACCACTTTTTCTTTCTTCAAACTTTTTTTAGGTTTGTATTCATCATTCATCTTCTGCATTTACTGAATTTTGACAGATCGCAAAAATCCCCAGGAGGAATTCAATCCATCTTGTTAGCTTTGCATTTTGTGAAGTTTTCTGTCTAGCAGACCTCAGAGGACTGCCTAAGAAATAAAGTAGTTAGGACTACTTACAGTTTGATAGCAGTAATGTAAAGATGGTGAGAGATTAATCTATCTTAATAACACCCTGGTTATGAGACACTTGTGGGAACAGATAGACTGGCTAAGAGAAGCTGGCAGTGATGGAAAGACCCCACCCTGCCAGTTTGGATGATGAGGTTATCCAGCGTGACATCCATAGGAGGGAGAGCAGGCACATCCCCTCATTGTCAGAGCAGCTGCTGTGACTTGTGGCTTTATTTGCAGCATTCAGGACACTGTGATTGACTACCAGGCATAATATGGAGTGGCAGAACAGCAGCACCAATTATCCTCTGTCAGCTGAGCTCACTGACTGTAAGTGGCTCCACAAAGTTCAGTGAGGGAAAGGTGTGCAGTTATAATCCACTCGCAGCTGCTGGAAGGAATTTAGTTAACATATTCTCACAGGCACAATAAGGGCTTCAAAATTTTTTAACAAACCTTCCCACAGTGTTATGAAGAGCAGAAAAGACCTCCTTGCTTTCTAAACTCTTCAGAGGAGAGTCTAGGTGCAGCTGGATGCAGTCTCAGCTCCAGCCTTTGTCAATTGTTAGAGTCCAAAGGATTAAAAAGTTGTAATTGAGCCTCTATACAACTCTGTCACTTGACTATGGATGACAAACTACCTATATTTGTACAAATATAAATTATTAATTTTGATAATAGTTAGACTAACGGACTTTAATCAGAACTCTTTACTACACAGTATAAAAGGTACAGCTACTGGCAGTGCATTATGAACCAATACTGAAGCAATTATTTTAAGACAATTATATAAAAGCTAGAAAAAATATTAAGTAGGGATTGATGACCAATAACACTGGGCAAGTCTCTTTCACTCAGTCATGAAGAGTAACCTTGAGGGGCATCCTCACTCAAAGCATGAATTTCCACATCACTCCACAAAAGAGTGGAGTGTGAAAGTGTGGCTGAGCTTGTATAGCATAAAGTGATTGACTGTCAGATGTCTCCAGACCAGCTGTGTCAGCTCAGCAGCTTTAGATAAGTTATTGAGAGTGTCACTTGTTTGCTCCTTTGTTGGATGCATTACCAAGTCAATTAGATCTCTACCTCACTATGAGGATGTTTAATTTTGGGATTGATGACTCAGGCTGGTTTCAGCATTATTCAACACCAAAAGCAGCATGATGCCCCTTCTCCACCCACCACTGGGAGCTTTGCAATTCAGCTTTGTTTATTTTATCCCATTCCAGGCAGAGCATCTTACTACACATATTTCATTAAAATTCATTTATTGATGATAGTATCTAAGACAGATACCTAAAAAATGGCAAGTATAGAAATGTTTTGTACTAATCTTAGCAGAATATCCAAACACTGACATAAACAAAGGATATTTTCACCATGCAAACAAAATCACTCATTAAACAATAAACATTCCCTTTTTCTTGTTCTAACTTTCTCAAGGCCCAAAAGTCATCCATTTATAATGGGGCACTTCTCAGGGTAGGAAGTGCTACCTTGCACTTGCTGTGACCATTTGCAATTCTATGAAATAAGTGCAATGCTTGTGCACATCAGGTACATTTTACCCTTGTCATCTGTAAGTACATTAGTCTCTCTTGGCAGAGACACTCTCCTAGAGAAAATGGTATTCTTATGGTTAAAATTATGGAAATTAGTCTAAAGCATAGTTTAGGCAATTTCCTTATACATGAATAAAAACAGAGGCCTGAATAGCATTTGACCACATAAAATAGCTTTTCTTTTTGTGATGTGATTTTTAAAACAAGATGTACATATTAGATCAGCCCTATTTCTGAAATGAATACTTGTCATAAAGGAGTATTCTGACTGGCTAGGAAATGCATTTGTGCAAGTTTATCTTTTGTTATGGAAACAGAAGTACTGTCTATCATCCTTTTTGTCTGGAAGGCATAAAGACATTTGGATCCATTAAGGTATATTCACTGCTATAATGTTGTAATAACCTACCTTTACATAGATTTAAAAATGAATTAGAAACAATTGACAGGTATGAATATACCAACCTAAATATTTTTTGCCAGCAGCCATATGCACGCCTTCAATGTTAAAATATCAGGATTTTATAAACAAAAATTGTTGATACAAACAATTGTACTTTATTCAATAATCAATTATTTCTTTTTATTTTTCTGTGGGGTTTTTTGGTTGGTTGGTTGATTGGTTGGCTGATTGGTTGGTGGGTTGGTTGGTGGGTTGGTTGGTTGGTTGGTTGATTGGTTGGTTGGTCAGTTGGCTGGTTGGTTGGTTGGCTAGTTGGTTGGTTGGTTGGTTGGTTGATTGGTTGGTCAGTTGGTTGGTTGGTTGGTTTTGAGGTTTTATTAGTGCAGCAGTGGGAATCTTATAGCAGGAGCTGTCATGCAGATATAGGAGTATGCTTGAGCTGATATCTCCAAAGCACCAAGCTTTCTAATATTATTCATAGTATCATGATAATATTGTTTAAAGTTAATTACTACAGTTACTTACTTAATTTAATATAGATGTATTTATATATTTGGGAAGGTTAATCATAAATGCATGTCTTTGGTTTTGGCTTTTCATGCCATTTCCCACTTCTAAGAATGAATCTTTCTAAAATAACATCCAAAAGGTTAGGCCAGATAAGTTCCTATTTTTCTTGCACCAGTCACAATGCCTTTCTGGAGCAGTCTTTCCCATGAGTTGGATCAAACTAACACATATCACTCATAAACCTTTATGGAATGGCTCTGTTAACATAGGCAACTCATTTCCACCGCAGCAGTCACAATAAACCACTCTTTCTGAGGCTCTGCTCTGCTTAAATCTCATTTTAACAAATCTTAAACTGCAATGAGCTCTTACTATGAAATGATTAAAGGTCACTTTTATTTTTCCCTGCACTAGTAATGGGCATACATACCTACATTGTCAGCTGTTATTCCTGACAATGACAATAGATGAAAAAATAATAGACATTTGCAAAATATGGCAAAACTACAGCATACTATAAATGTTAATAGCTTTATTCATTTCAGATCTGGAATGTGACAAAATGACTCATGCTGGAGAACAGACTTCCTGGATCACAATGCGAGGTAGGAAATGAAATTAGAGATGGTTAACAGAAAGCATTTCAGCTCAGCATCCCACACCCACTCTTGAAACATTTGTCCAAAATGTGTCCCTCTCCTGAGGTTTGGAAGAACATCTATAATATTTGCATGTTGTCTTTCCTTTTCTCAGCTCCTCATTTTTACCTGGTGATGGAGGTCTGGATTATCCCTTCTGTTTCTCATGATAGTGGTCTTAGAGTGAATGAAAACAAGAACAACAAAAATCCATCCTAAAGGTTGCTTTTGTGGAATTTCCTTGCACATTTTGACCCAATAAGATAGTAGTTTGGGAAATACTCTTCTGAACAGAAGCAGAATGAACACTAAACAGACACAAAGTAAATGTGTTTTGGCATGGAAATTGATCTCTCTCTGAATCTGCTAGTGTCATCATCTAATGGAATAAATTAGACCCTTTATTTGTTATATGTCATCATATACTTCTATTTACACTAATAATATGGAATAAAATAGAGCTATATAATTAAATGAATGTATAATGAGTTAAATTAAAATTTTTACTCCTATCAAAATAGTTATTTACTGTTATTACCATAGGAATCTTCTTACACTGGATTTTTAAATTTTTTTTTCCTTCCAGTTTAGCATTTATGGACTTTTGAAAGATAAAACTCCCTCATGGAATGAAAAATGTGTTTTCCCCTTCCTTACTGGTAACTCAAATTTGTTTTTGAATGTAAAAGATGTTTCAATGAAGTCTCTTTACATGAAAAAGTTTAGTTTTCTTGTTCTTTTTCTGCTCATCACCTTCATTACTAAGTATCTTAGAGTACATTAATATTCAAAAACAGATGACGTAAGCTTGGTTAAACTTTCCACTTCCAAAGGCTTGGTCACTCATCACACATAAAGCATGGAAAATTCCTTTGAAATATTCTTAGGGGGAGGTTTAGCCACAGAGTTAATTATAGGAAGATGTGTTGTTATAGGAAGGATTTACAACTAATCTTGAAAGACTGAATCATTACTTTATTCATAGAGAATGTTTTTCAATAAAAGAAAGAAGAAAAAAAAATCAAAGGCAAGCAACTGTATCTTTCTCAAAAGACTTAGACAGCTATAAAGGGTATAAAAGATGAGAGTTAGTATAATGCCAGACAGATAGGAAAATAAACATAATATAAAGGTCAGTTTGGCACTACAGACCATTAGAGGAACTTTTCCTGAACAAGTACAGCAGAGCATCAAAGTGAGATCTCTCCAGGGTGTCAAAAAGCAGAATTCAATGAATCAGGCTTACTAATTATTACAAAGCAGAAACAATGTCCATATTCTCAGCCCATAAAGTACTAGGCACATATGGATTGATTTACAGAAATATTTTATTGCTTATTCCAATGCCTTGTGAGAAAAAAAAAGTAAAACGAGTCATTATTTAAAAAATTATGTAATTTTTTCTTTCGTAAGATATACATTATTTAAGTAGCTTATGCCCTTCAAAAATTTAGGGAGGTAATTCTAGGTTATCCTGGGATACTGGAATTCTCACAAAATGGCTAGTACCTGGCTCAGGCCAGGATAGCCATCTCAGAATCAGCTGAGATGTCACACTGGTGACTTCAGAGAACAGAACTGCCACTGCCTCTTGCTTGATGCTGGCTGTGCTGAGCCAGAACAGCCCATTGCATCAGCACAATGCAGAAGTTGCACAGACTGCAGCAGTTTATCATGCCCTACTAGAAAGCAGTGAAGTTGAAGATTTTCAAGACCCATTGATAATCAGTGCATCATAAAGGAATGTATGTGCTCCCACAAAAGGCAGTGGGAAGGATTTTAAATTGCATGAATAAGGACTCATTTCTACCTGTTCTAAAAAGAGAATGTATTCTCTAACAACTAATCCCTGATTTATCTGACTAGGATTCTTCTGAAGGACATCATCTTAATTCCTCAGGCAAGAGAGACACTCCCAATTTTTTAATATGGAAGTCCTTTAACATTAAAGTCATTAAAGTTTGTCAACACAAGGCACTAAAGGAAGTGATTTGGGCATAGAGACATACACAGTCATATAAGTATATATATTTAAAGAATAACGCTGCAGGCTGTAACAATTTTTCTCCTAACTAAAACTTTGTTAATTTGGGTTAGAATATTACATACAGTGTCAAGAACAGATAGGAAAGTAGGGCTTATAAAAATAAAGATAAATGTAAAGCAAAGTAATATATAAATATTAACAGTTCATCCTATTTAGATGCAGTTTGAATATTATTATTGATTGAAACAGGACTTAAGACCGTTGTTGTTTTGGGGTTTTTAGTCCCATTTTGGATTAGCTCACTGATATTTAGGCTTACTACAGTGGTTTGCTATATAATAGTGTGTCCATTAACAGCTCTACCATAACAGTAGTATATCACTGTCTGTCAAAAGTATATATTGAGTGGGAACCACCTTACTTTAGTTTGAAATTTAAGTGCCTAGATGAGTCAATCATTCAGGTTCCTTCTGTATCAATAGGCAGAGGCTGATTCATCCCACACTAATACAGCATTGGCTGAATCATCCCCCAGAGATGCCTCTCCCTCCTAGAGCTGTACTTTTCCTACCAAGTAACAAAAAAATAACCACGTGGCCTCTGTTTTCAATTCTAACCAATAAATGTAGCTGAAATTTCAAACACGGGTTGCTGCAAAAAATTCCTGCCCACAGCCTGCAGGCTGAAGAGCCTTCGTGTGAACTGCCTGGTGAATAATATCAAATGGCAAAAGCACTGGGGAGGCTTGTTGGCAGATCATTAGCCAGTTGCAGACAGAAGGGTGTTTGTTGAGCCATATGCAAAACTATTGTGCTACATCATTTTAAAAAATGACTGCCATTGATCGTTGCATAAAATAAAACTGCAGCTTGTGCTTTCTTAGCTCTGCCACAGCGGCTTTAATTGGGGTTTGGAGGGGAGAGTGGCTGCGTGCCAGTGCTATATGCAATCATCCAGCTGTTCAGACAGCTAAAAACCTTAAGATGTTATAGCAAAGGAGCTGGCAGACACTCAGTCTGCCTTCTAGAGACCAGGGAGCACCCTAGCAAGCTATTTAAGACTTTATTTAATATGGCAGTCATTAGCAGTCAGAGATAAAAGGCAAAAGCACCATGTAATTGATTAGCTAAAAATGCAAAGTTTATATGTATTAAGGTGCTTCACTATGCATGCCATTGCCTTCATCTAACAGCACCTTTTACTTTTTAATTTGATTAAACTGCTAAAAACCCCTGAATCTATAACTATCTATTTGATATTGACAGCACAGGATGCTGAGAGATGAATTTTATATTAAGGCAATTATTGCATAAACAAGCAATGGATTCTCAAGCTTCCAGAATGAAAGTTTTGGCCCTTCATCCATAGAACTTGGTGCTCTGGCTCCTGATGAACTGTTCTTTCATCAAAATAGTAACCTAAAGGATCAGTCTCTTGGAGAAAGAAACAATTTAAGGAATGTGTTATAAAAACTTTAAATACAGTTATAACAAGACTAGAAAAAATAGTGTATAAATACCAAATCATAACTGTTTTTGTTCCCATCCCTGCAGCTTATACACAATGTAAGAAAACATGGTCAACTTTAAAAAGAAATAAAAAAACTGCTTCAGAAATGTGCTTACAGTGCAACTAGATGGGGAGCTTTGTTATCTATTGATCACATTTTGAGCTGAATTGCTCTCTGGCACTATCATTAATTCCTGTGGGCTACATTACTGCAAATAAAGGTTGAATTGTATCTTGCATTGTTCTGTGGGTAATGGCAGGTAACTATCGCTGTAGAAAGATCTGAATAGATCTGTATTTACCTAATTTATTTTTTTAACATACTGAAAGAGAAGTAACAGGTTTGAAACAGGGTGGCCATGGTTTCAGTAGCTAATTGCACTTTAAAGAGCTATTTTAAACTGTTTAATATTCTTTTATACATGTTAGATTTGCTGGGTAGCTTTTTGATATTTTGCATTAAGCTCATACCTGAGACCTTAAAAACAGTAATGAGACTACTGTAATATGAGTGGATCAATTAATAACAAAGCATATAAAAATCTTTCATCTTTATCTTGTCCCGTCATCCACCACAACTAGAACTTCTAATTTCAAATCTGGTTTATTCAAGCATTACTGATCTGTTGCAGAAGTGATTACTTTCTTTCTAGCAGCAATCATGCTGAGCTGTGTTCTGATGAGCTGTATTTGCAACCTACAGAAAAAGTAAATCCACTAAAACAAAGATAAAAATGAAGATAGGTTAAAATAATGTATAATTGAGTTAATATGTCAGTTAGCTTAGCAGTTGTTTCTTGACTTACTGCTAAAAAAACATTGAAAAATCTAATTTCTTCTCAGGTGAAAGCTTGCCCCAGGAAGTAATTTTGAGAGAAATTTTGACCATTTTACACCACCACCTCCGCTTCAGCTGAGTTACTAATTGGTACTAATTGGATAATTAACACCTATGCTTCTTCAAGCAATAATACAAATAATTCAGTAGGAGCCCAAGTCTGCAAGCACATCATTGCTCTGGGGTCCCTCCTTGCCTGTGTTAACTCATTAGTAAGGAGGCTGCAAGGTCACACAATGGTAACATCATCTGTCTTGTTTGCAAATACTCAAACATCTGCCAGTGCACAACAAATAACAAATAAATCATAATAACAGCCCATATCAGCCCCAAGAGATGTATACATGAGAAAATTTCTGAGTTTTCTTTTACACACCTTGCTTTACATGAAAATGGAGATTTGTGTGAAAGCAAGGATGAGGGATTTGATGAGGATTTCTGAGTACCAAATTTCCTTTTTCTCCACTGTAATATTATTGTAATATTTTCTGGAAAAAGTCATGTGGTTAAGGAAGGCATGGATCATTTTTTTTTTAATAGGTCTCACATTTATAATGGCTAAGGCCATTATAAATAACTAGAGTTTTAAATGGCATTAAAAATACAGCTCCAGAATAGAACTGATTAAGGAATGAATGCTAGGCCTGTGATGCCCTGGGGACTTTCTGGGGGAGGCCCCTGTCCCACTGCCAAGATTCATTTCAGAGTGCCCCAAGCCTCTCACGACTATTAGGTCATGTGTGAATGCAGATCTTGAAGTCCAGGATAGGAAACACTAGTTTAATGGGGGGAATAAAAAACCCCAATCCCTCTACTTGCAGAAAAACCACAGAATTTGTCTTTTGTTTTTATACAGTTTTGATCAAACTTAACACAGTGGAATGATCTAAACCAGTATTATTTACCAGAAACCTTAAGATAAAGGCTTAAATTCTGGTCCCCTTTTAATGGAGACAGCAAAGGAAAGATGTGGATTTGTTGTATCAACATATCAGTAGATTCTTTCCTTCCCTTTGGAAAACATAATTCAGCTTTTTATGTGCAGCTGCTGACTCGATATAGATGGAAAAAAATATGGATTCATGAATATGGAATCCCGGTTTCTTTAGGTCCCTTGATCAAATATGAACCTTCATTTCAGCACTCAGCTCATTTATTACCTAACCCAACTTATGCTAAGTGGCATTGCTTGTTTCTATTTTAAAACAACTAAATATGATGATGCGAGAAAGAATTTACTGGTGTGCAAAAACAGAGCAATGCACAGCAGTGATACTCTTCCTCAGATTTCTGCAGTACAGGGCAAAGAAGAAGGTGTCTTAAAATTAGTGTTGTACTAATATATCAAAATTTCAGAATTATATGTATGCAAGTCACATTGTGCTTTCTTAGGACCAAACTTGGAAAGGACATGGCTAATCTCTTTGGAGTAGATGATAGAGGGCCTAAAAGGTGTTACTTCTAACTTGGTAGCAAAGGAGATGACAAATCATAGAATCATAATATCATTACCAGAACTTCTTTTTTAATTTTTTTTTTTAATGTAAGATTATTGTCTTAATTCATAGGGGATGGATAGATTTCCATCTATATTTTGGAGGAAGATTGAACAAATTCCACTGAAGAAAGTGTAGCACAATTAATTCTGGACTGAGAAGCAGGAATTTGATTACAAGTAGTGTCTCCTCTAGAGCAAGAGCTTGCCAACAATCTGTATAGGTGCTTTTTCCTGTCTTCTTGATGTCAGCTGGCAGCCTGCTTCCCCCTCTGAAGAAACAGTAGGGACTGGAGTTTAGTTCATGGATCTCTCTCTGCTCTGATGAGTCCTAAGCACAGGCTGGCCCTGGCTGGCTGGTTCACCTGGACTTGGTCTCTTTGCAGAGACTGGTAACCTGTCCCTCAAAAATTACCAATCTGACACCAGACAGAGCCCAGCAGCAGCAGGGAATAATCAAGAGAATCTTGCACAAGGTATATAAACTCATATCTGGAAATTTAGATGGTATTTGTTTTTCTTATTTTCATCCAAAAAAATTTGTTACTGTACTCGTTCTGCCCATGAAGACAGAGAGGGTATTTTGTCCAGATCCTGGTTTTACTGTAAGAACATTATATTATTCCTTTTTTCAATATTTATTATCTAGCACTGAACAGTTACACAGTATGTCCTATAGCATCACTGTTGAGAACTTTCTGGTTTTGTGGGAGTAGAGAAAAAATTACCATATACCAAAATATAGACCTAAGTTTTTCAAATAAAGCAGTTCTGAGACAGGGCCTCATGTTTTTATCTGCAGCAGTTTTGCTACTTCAAATCAAATGTCTTTTTTTTGAGCAGAAATTACCAATCAGGACCAATTGTCTTTAATTTTACAACTGTGACAAATGGTTTTGGGAAGCTATGACTCATTTTACCCTAATCCAGACAAGATTATTCCAAACTGTGTAACTGGTAGGATAAACCCAGCTGTGTCAAATCATACCCATCTGCTTGAAAACGTGTGACAAAAACTACTCTGGACACAACGTAACAGAAGCATGAAGCCAAATAAAAAAGTAAATAAGTAAATAAGTAAGTAAGTAAGTAAGTAAGTAAATAAATAAATAAATAAATAAATAAATAAATAAATAAATAAATAAATAAATAAATAAATCTGTGTTGTCTTGGAGAGAAGTTTTCTCACAGTGAAAGAAAAAATATTGTGGACAGCACCCATAACTGGTATCACATCTATGAAACAGCATTGAAGAGCATTGGTACATATTTTCTTTCTCTCTTTATATATTGGATGCAACTGGCTTAAACATTTTTATTAATATGTTATATAAAACGTAAAATATAGTAGAGAATCACCTATGACTTCAAAGAAAAATTCTTACAGATCCATGCTTGAAGTGCAACGCAAGAAGAATTTATACACTAAGGTCCATGACAGTAATCTGCAAGAAATGCTTGGGTAGCAGAGGGTCAAGAGCTCTTCAATTTTCAACTGTAAAATTTATTAAGTGCCTGAAGTTCTGCTCTGAGCACTTCTAGAGAGGTTAGCTGTGCAAAATGTCCTAGAAACTCTCCCTTGCCTCAGCCTGTAGAGACTAATAGCTTGGCATCCCTGAAAATTGCTTGCATCGTGCTGTCCATGCCACAGCCTAAGCAGGATGTTCACCATGACCCAAACACTGCTCAGAAAAATAATATGCAACTGTGGTGATTTAGCAACACTCACTGGGACTCCTTTGCAACTGACAAAAGAACCACAATTCATATCTCTACTTCCCTACTTTTGAAGTAAATAATAATCCTTAATTTCTACTCCTAAATCACCATCTTGCATTCATGTAACTCCTTCAGGTGCTCATAAGCAGCATTAGTTAAATGATAATGGAACTAAAATGCTTATTTCTTTCCTGTAAACACTTAATAATAAATATCTCTTTCCAATTTACATCTTTCTATTTAATTTTGTTATTAACACTATGCACTTGTTAACCTTCCAAATGAAAGAGGACTTGATATAATGAGAATGGTATGAAGATGATCTAGTGCTGCAGGCTGTTAATATTCAATTCCAAATTAATAGGACTATTATCAATTACATTAGCTGACCTGCTGGTGTGAGTGGTACTTGCCTAGGTCCTCTCCTTGAACATTAATTTTCTGAATGGTAGTGGACAGCCTCATACCTTTCCCCTTAAAAATCTGATTAATAAGAGCACCCACTATTAAAACCTTTAAGATAATGAATACTCTCTTAGCACTAGCACTGTTTTTATCTGATCAATTAGGTGTGAATGGCAAAATAAGTAACCTGGAGACAAAAAAAATGAACATATTGTAGCATGTAATTAAAGAGGATGCTTAGATATTCTGCTAATCCTGTTTAGCCTCTCCTCTTTTCCTTGCTTGCCAGCTACAGAATTGCTGCAGCCTGTTTATACCAGACAAGAGAGCATTAATTTAAATGAGGGGTGTTTTCCTTAGCTAGCATGCAAACATGGACATAACCGGGGCACAAAGCATAGACCCCAGGAATTTATAACAAAAGATTGTCTGAAACTGCCCTCAGCTCTATGTTCATTTACAATGTGAGCTGAGAAGTGTGCAGGCTTCCTCCTGTGCTGTGTGCAGTTCTGAGTGCCACAATATGAGAAAGTCTAGAAAGTGTCCAAAGGAGGGAAGAAAGGATGTGTGAGGAGGGGCTGAGGGCACTGGGTCTGTTCAGCCTGGAGGAGGCTGAGGGGAGCCCTCAGTGCAGGGGAAGAGGAGGGACAGGCACTGATCTCTGCTCTGTGGTGACAGTGACAGGACCTAAGGGAATGGCCTGGAGTTGTGTCAGGGGAGGTTTAGGGTGGGTATCAGGAAAAGGTTCTTCCCCCAGAGGGTGGCTGGGCATGGAACAGCTCCCCAGGGCAGTGGGCACAGCACCAACCTGGCAGAGCTCAGGGAGCATTTGGTCAGTGCTCTGTGGCTGATGATGTGATACTTGGGCTGTCCTGTGCAGAGTCAGGAGCTGGATTTGGGTGAACCTTGTGAGTTCCTTCCAACTCAGGATATTTTGTGAATCTGTGATTTAAATCTCATTTAAGCATAGACTGATATTGGATTGCAACTATTTCTGAAACAATAGGATTGCTGCTATCTTGGACTTTTTTTTAATCCCGGGCAACCCCAAGTAAATCCTGATTTTGTTTTTTAATTACTGTAAAAAGGCCCTTTAAAGTAGGCTCAGAGATCAGGCAGTATAGGCTAATGACAAAAACATCAAAATAGAGTTGAGAAACAATTTCCATCTCCATTGAAGGGCTGTGCACCAATCCAGGTTCAAGTCATGCTAAACTGTTATGGGACATTCATATCAAATTTCCTAGTGCTAAGTCACTGAAGAGGTGACAAGATATTTATGCACATGGTCCTGATGTCAGCCCATTATTAAAGCTAGCCCTTCACCACTCATTTTTGTTTTCCTTTGTTATAATAGAGATTGTACTTATTTCTTGAGAAGTATCTTGTGTGTTCCTGGTGACAGAATCTGGGTGAAGTAAGATCAGTTCTTTGCACATTTGATATCTGAAGAGAACATGATAGAGTCTTTATGGGAAACTGTTTGGAGGATCCACCTCATATGATAAAAGTAGGAAAAGCTAACATCATTGTAATGAGTTGTCAGAGTTCTAAAGGGTCTTGAACATTTTAAAAATAGCATTTGACTAAAAGTGGCTGATTGCCTTCCTTTTTAAATGGCCTGAGTAGCGAAAGAAAAATCAAAACTCTACTACATTAAAATTTGGAAAATGTTCCCATGGAGAATTGGGGAGTAGTGATCAGACAAATTAGTAGAGCATATAATGTAGAAGACAGGCAGAAAGTGCATAGATAAATGTGGTATCCCTGAGAAAAATCAATGTGAATTTTATAGAAAGAGGTTTGGTCTTGCTCATCTTTTAAAGAATCAATAATCATTTGCTATTGTATACTTGTGCTTCAAAAACCTTTCAACAGGCCATCAAAGATATGAAATTATTGTTGCTTTCCAAGATTCTCTCATGAGCAAATAAATACTCAAAAATTAGAAAGAAAGGGTAGGAATAAATAGGCAGTTTTGTCAATGCAGGAACACCACTCTAGGAGTCTCATAGTTTCACACGGGACCCAGTATTGCTACAGGTATACACAAATTATCTGGAGAAAGACTGAAAAATGAAACAGCAAAGTTTGTTGATGGTGCAGAGGGCTTTCAGAGCTGAAAAAGCTGTTAATATAAGAGCCAATAAACTCTCAAGACTGAGCTACCTGGTGTGTTAAAACTTAGGGTAAATGACTAAAAAAGTGGAACAAGTAAAAAAGGATGATAGCCATGTAAAATGTAATTTTACCTTCAGAGTGAGGAGTTCTAAACTATCAGATGTATTTGAGGAAAGAGATTTCAGAGGTCTAGTAACAGGGCTTGTAAAAATGTTAGTTCAGGAGTCAACAACAGTCAGCAGAAAAAAATGGGATGTTTATGAGTTATTGCAAAAAAATAAAGAACAAAACTGAAAAATGCACTGGCACTTCGTGCACATGAATCCTGTGTATTGCTGGGAAAACTGTCTCCCTGCCACTGCGAGGACATAACAGGAGAAGTACAGAGAAGAGCAATAATGATGAAAAAATTTACAGAGCAACTCCCAGAGGAAGGATTAGACAGACAAGAACTCTTCAGCTCAGAGAAGAGGCACTGTAGGGAGCTTTTGACAGAACTATAAAATCATGAGTGTAACTGAGAAGGTAGAGAGGGAACTGATGGTTGTTCCTCATAATTCAAGAACTATGGGAACTCTGATATGAAGTTGCAGACCAAACAAACTAATGAGGATATACAGAGGAGTTCACTGTCCCTGGAAGCTGTGAGGAACCCTGCTGACAGCTTCAAAGTGAGGCTAGACTGCTGAAAGATAAAGACCACTTAAAAATATTAAAACCAGTATCTGAATTTTAACTTTGCATGTTCACAAGGTAGGGACTGTTGGACTGGTGTAAGGGGTAAGAATGCTGTGTTTGCTCTGTTTCTTAAGACTGCCCTCTGGAAATTGATTATTGGTGATGGCTGGAGGTATGCTCCTGGAGGATGCTGCAAAGTTGTATCAAATTCTGAGCCACCAAGACCATTCCTACATTCCTAGCAACACTATTAATTTTTCACCAGTGAGAAGCTGAAGTCAAGCTCTCTGTCTTTTTGTTTTCCAGGTTAGCAATACCACACAGTAACTGTCCGATGTGGGTGAGTTCTGAGCCTTGAAGGAAGTGCAAAAATGTTCCTGTTTGTCCCCAGTAATTATGCTCTTCATTACTTCTACAGAATAAATCTCGCCAGAAAAGATCTTAATTGCTTCCTTATAAGCTCATTTCTAAAATCCACTATAGTACTAAACATGTCATAGTTTATTCCAGTGCAAATGTTATTCTTCTAAACTGGAAATTAAGTCCTTCAAATTGTATTTGAACTAACTCTGTACACTCCTCCCCTTCTCTTTCCTCCTTTCTGTTTCTAATGGATAATTCTAAATCAGCTAAACTTTAAATTCCTTACATGAACAGGCACAGTGGATAAAGAATTACATGAATTTAAAGTAAGTGATGTAAAATGAATGTTTATTTATTTGTAATGAGCTTTATGCATCTGTAATAAGCATTACCCTCAAATTTTAAGGTGTGTTGACTAGATGACTAAGAACTTCTCCAAGTTATTTAGCATGCTAGATAAGATTAAGTCTATTGTCTGAGTTGTGCAAAATAATGAGGTATTACATAACTGCATTTTCCTCTGTGACATTTTTTCTTTTAATTAGAAAAATAAAGTGCTAAAACACTAATTCAGGAAAACACTAAAGCATGTATTTAACTATAATGTAATTTATTCATTCAAATGAGTGCTTGTTGTAACCATGGCCTTACACACTTTGCTGAAGCAGAGTCCTAATGAATAAGGCAGAAATTCTAATGAGGTCAACCAAAAATAACAAAGGACTTAAAAAGCTGCATTTTGGTTCAGCTCTGTCTTCCTTTCCATCCCTGTTGATTACACCTGGCCGGCTGACTCCACCTGCTCAACATTCACTGCAGGACTGGAGCAAAAAACAGACTGTAAGAATTAAGAGTTGTATTATAAAAATAATGTGCCTGCATTTTATATATGTATTCTGATATCCCTGTTACAGCTGTGAATGTTACGTGCCTCTGGCAGATACAAAATAAGTCAGAGAAGGACCCAAACTTTTCTGCCTTGTGAGTTTTCCAGTCAATTCCCTGTGAGAGTTGGGAAGGGGCAATGTGCTATGGGGTGCACCAGCTCTAAAGGATCTGATTACAAAATTCAGGCGTTGTTCCAGGCCTGTAAAAAGTATGGATACTTTTAAGGCAGATCTACATATGGAGAAATATTGACTTTCTTGTTATAGAATCTCTGCCTTCTGGATGATTTTATGTTTAAAATGGCAAACTTATTATTGAAGAACTGTCATTTTATACAAATGTTGTTTGCATTGCTCTTATTTTGATAATGAAAAAAGATTCCTTGCAGCAACAATTTTCATTCTGCCATGGAGGACAGGAAACAATAAGTCTTCTCTTAATTATTTCAACTATTGAGCAAAATGCTTTAGAATAAAGAAAAATGTGAGTTGATATATTAAAAACATTGCCAATACACTTAATTTCTCAAAAATTAATATTATTGTCTTTTTGCTCTTTCATAATAATTCAATTAAAATTATTTTGTGTTACAAAGCTGAAATAAAACATTTATGTATGTTAGAACAATTTTCCTAGGCTTCAGTGGACATCAGTCAGACACAAACTCTCTGTACAAAGCATTCCACACCAGATCAGCCTCTCCCTTGTGCCCAGGCCAATGTGGGCACCAAAAGATGAGCTGAGGGTTCCATCCTCCTCCAGCTCTGCCCCACAGCCTGTGCAGGGCCACCAGCACAAGTCACCCCCACCCCAGCAGGAGCTGCACCTGACTCAGTGCTGCAACTTGCACGAATCAGGAGGAACAGCAGCATGCAGCACAGCTCTCATTAAAATAACACATCAGTTATGGCAAAAACTGATGGTATCTCAAAGGCTTTTATAGGGAAAAAGGGAAGGGTGTAACAACAGCAGGAAGATTTTAGAATCTATTTAATTTTCTTTTTTTTGGGCAGATCCTCTATTGATACAACTTCGCATGACTACACTAAACTAATCTGACCTATGAAATACCTGCTTTTCTCTATAATTCTCTTCATTTTATGGACCCAGACAAACATTTAATAATTTGAGAGAGCCACAGATGGGAAGGTGCTCATCCTGACATAGCAAATCAAGTGGTCTGTGGGATGGCATCTGTCCCTGCCATTTGTTTGGTCATGAATAAACTTGGGGTAGAGAGAACATGAGAGAGAAAATGAGCAAAGGGTGAACCTGTGAAGGCATGGAGCACAAAGAGACTGAGAGAGATTGGTATGCTTTAATTTATATTCCTTGGAAAGAGCCATTAACTATAAAGCTGTATTACTTTTTTGGGCCCACATGAAGGATTTTCTTGACAATTTTTTTTAAAAAAATGAGTAATTCCTAGGCCTTGTTGAAAATAAAACCATGAAGAAGCAAGGGAAAAATGCCAAGAGAATGATTTTATGACAAAAAATACTGGTTTTGTAAATGAAAATGCTTTGTCAGAGGAGGTTCTAGTATCTTATAAATTTCAGAAGAATTTATTTTTACTTTTGTATTTGAAAGTTTCTCTTTTCATCCCAATAATGTCAAAATATTTCATTATGGTATTGCTAAAGAGTTTTTTTGGTATATTTTATTGCAATGTTTTGTCACTATGAAATATATCTGAATGGTACCTAAGAAAAACACTTTGGTAATGCCACTACAGTGCTTTCATACCAACACATTTTAAATCTTCCATCCCATGAAATAAGAGAATTGCACTTTTTAGTGACGTTCAGGGTAAAATTTAATAAGTATTTTAAGCTGTAATGTCAATAAATCAATAGAGTAATAAATGAGCAGATTCATGGTAGGGGTTTTTTTGTTTCTATTTTTCTTTGTCTCATTTTCTTTATTGTTTTGTCATTGCACTGTGATGTGTCCTACAAAGATTTGTTTATTTCATGTGCTTGTTTTAGGCACTTCATTAATTTAAAGCAACCGATAAATATAGATTAAGTGTATGTGTAGGATGGGTATTTGTAGTGAGTATGAACTGTGGGGTTTTCAGTATGGAATTATTTGAGAACTCTGTTCTCAAAAAGCTAAAGCAAATCAAATCACACAATTATCTGATATCACTGCTGATTTCAGGGACAATCAGAGCCGGGGTGGCAGTGAGCAGAGATGTAGTAGGGAGATAGTCACCTCATAAATATGGAGTACTGTGAGCCCTGCTCAGTGTGGATTACACTTCTCTTTAGCCAGTCTTCACATTAGTACTCTATTCTTTTAATTATTCCAGGAAATACTGTTGGGTTTTGTATTTGCCAACTCCATTTCTGTAATGCCAACTCCATCCATAAAAACCTTTGTAGAGTGAGAACCTAACTGCCATTTTCCTCACCAGAAATACATAAAACTGTTGTAATATAACAGGTGAAAGCAAAAGGGATATCAGATGTACAAAACATTGTAGAACTGAACGAATGGTACTTTCAAGTGGAAATGAGAACTCTTGCAGTTGTTCTAAAAATTGCATTGAACGCTGGAATTTTCTTCTCCTTTGCCCAGCTATACTTAAATGGTGTAAATTAACACTGGAAAGAGTGATATCTTTGTATTAATAACTTTATATTCATCAGCTATTCCTATGGTAAGCATTGTTTTTGCAGCCATAATGATGAAATATATGAGTTGTAGTTGACAGGCTGAACTACAGAACACATAAAAAATAAATATGTCCAACATACACACATTACCATCCTGGGAGGGAAGTAAAACTGCTGGATGCTGCCCAAGTGATGTTTGTCTGCCACCACTTCCTAGTTATACATGCAGTGTACATGCCTCTGTTTTTACTCATTTTATTAATGAGTAAACAGAAAAACATCTATATATTAAGGAGCAATTCTGCATTACAAAATACTTGCCCAAGACTGTTGTTTGGACTGTTGTTTCCTAGCTCTTCAGTGTAATCTGTAAGGAACTAACTTGGCACAATGGTGATTTAGTATCAGTCTTTTCTGTATAAAAAACCAAGACATTCAAAGTAATTTTAATTTCCAGCTCCATGGACACTTCCTAATTTTTAACAAATATAAACAGCAAGAATGAAGAATACGAGGATATGTATGTATTGTGAGATCATCTTACTCCTCCTAAACACACAGATACTCTGTGTTTACCTCATTGTAGTAGGACAACTAATAGATGGAAAAAAGCTATTTTATTTCACTTTCTGTTTGAAAGGTAAACTGATGTGTGTTTGAGGGAAGATTGGTTATACATTCCCCAATTTGGTCGTTGCTCTTTGTTTGAATATCTGCTTGCACTTGCGTGTGCATTATGCATCTGGCAGCAGCTCAGCCTTACATGGCTTTAGCTTGAAGCCTTCTGGTGGAACAGGGATCCTTGCTCGGGGTGCTAGCTCCCAGATCACGTTGGACAAGCTGCTCTCTGGACAGGCCACAACCACACTGCACCTGCAGCAGCTTGGAGAGGGCAGGGGAAGGCTGAGTGTGGGCCAGTCCTGGCTGTGTGTGGCTGTCCTTTGAGATGACCACATTAGATGTGCTCTGCAACTTTGTCTGTGACTGTACAATGCCACACGTGACATCTTAAAACAAAACTCCTTTAACACAGCCCAACATTTAGGTGCTGTTTCCCAGCCCCCTTGTGTGACACCCCCAGCCCTGTCTGCCCCTGCCCAGCCCCCTCCAGGGTCCCTCCACTTGCTGACAATTGGGGACCTCATGTCACCCCCCTGGGCCACCAGCCCCTGCTCCAGCACCCAGCAGAAGGACCAGCCCTGCCCTGCCCTTCCCAGCCAGGGGGGCCACAGAGCTGAGCCCACCAGTGGCTCACATCCCAGTCTAGACATTCCCCAAAGCCAGGCAGGTGCCAAGATTGAGCATCCCTGGTGCTCCCAGCTGCTCTGGGCTGGCACAGTGGGATGGACCTTCCCTTCCCTTCCCTTCCCTTCCCTTCCCTTCCCTTCCCTTCC
>VZTB01002909.1:27983-38940 GCA_013397245.1 Thryothorus ludovicianus | reverse complement strand
GGGTGCCAGGAGCTGGGCATCCCTGGGGTGCCCGGAATGTCCCGAGTGCCAGTAGCTGGGCATCCCTGGAGTGCCCGGGGTACCCCGGGTGCCAGTAGCTGGGCATTTCTGGGGTGCCGGGGTGCCCCGGGTTCCAGAGGCTGGGCATCCCTGGGGTGCCCGGGGTTCCAGAATCTGGGCATCCCTGGGGTGCCCTGGGTGCTCCAAGTGCCGGCATCTGGGCATCCCTGGGGTGCCCGGAGCGCCCGGGGTTCCAGCAGCTGGGTATCCCTGGGGTGCCGGGGTGCCCCGTGCCCACCGCAGCTCCGGTTTGGGGAAGGGGCAGCCCCGGGAGCGCTGGCGGGGGTGGCAGCGGGCAGCAGGGCTGGGGGCACGGTGCCACCCAATCCTTCCAGCCCCTGGGAGAGGCGGAGGGCGGCTCCCGGCGTTTCCAGCCCCCCGGAGCCGGGGTGGGTGCTGGTGCCCCCCTCCCCACGCTGGGACCGGCCGGACTCGGGCTCGGGCTCAGCCTGAGCCGCTCCTCAGCTCCCGCTCTTGGCTCTTCTGTTCCCTCGGATTAATGAAAAATACCGCGTTTTTCTTTTGGCTTTCCCCTTTCCCATTCCTGGGGAAGGACCCTTCAGTCTCCCCCCACCTCGATTGCCACTGCCTGGCTTTGGTTAGAATTTTCTTTCTTTTTTTTTCCTTTTTTTTTTTTTAGATGAAGCGTTAAGTGTGACTAAAACGTTCTCACTCCTCCCTCTTGATTATTCCCTTTCCTTATTAAACAGTTCTGTGTTGAATTATTTTTTCCCCCTTTCCCAACCCTCCAGCTCTTTTATTATTTATTCTCTGTGGCTTTTAAGGGCTTTATCCATTAATTTCGTGGTAAGAAGAGGCCTCTGCCCCTCCCACACTGCTAAAGGATCAGTGGGATCAGTTTGGCTGGGGGTGATCTCCATCCCATGGGGTTAAAGCCTTACAGAGAGGGGTTGGCTCCTGTCCCCATGGGCTGGAGAAGCTGTGGCTGCCTCATCCCTGGAAATCTCCAAGGCTGGATTGGACAGGGCTTGGAGCACCCTGGGCCAGTGGAAAGTGTCCCTGCCCACGACAGAGGGTAGAACAAGGCTGTTTTTAGAATCCTTCCCAATCCAAACCTTTCTGAGACACCCCTTCACTCTCCCTGGGGTACAGAAGGAGCGTCCCATCCCCACATCCTCATCCCAGCCCTGCCCGGGCAGCGCCGGGCGCTGGAGGCGGTGACCTCCGAGCATTCCCAGCGCCGCGGTCACGGGCCGGAGGAGCTGCTGGCAGCTCGGCTCCTGCTAATCTGGGAATTGTATGCCAGGAAGCGCACACCCAGGCGGGACAAAGCCTGCGCTCACCGCTCCAGCGCTCCCCGGGCTTCCCCCGCTGCGCCCCGGGGCTGCTCCGGAGCGCTCCCGGGGCCTCCGAGCCCGGCCCTTCCCCGCGGGTTGGGCACCTGCTCCAGGTGTGGGGACACAGTTCGGTGACTCCGGGAGCTGCCGGGTGCTCCGGGCCCATCCCTGGGGAATGTCACAGGTCGGGGATGGAGCACCCGGAATGCCCCGGCTGCCCTGAAGTCAGGGCTGTGAGAGAGACGCACGCCCCAGTCACCCCCAGGGTGTTTAATCCGGACTCTGACGGTGGCAAATTCGCGCAGCCATCGCGGTTTTCCTGCCGGTGTTGTTTAGCAGAGCTGCCCTGGCAACAGCCCCTTCCCGTGATGCCTTCCCAGGTACCAAAACTCTCCGTCCTTGACACATCCTTAGAAGCCTTGAGCTCCAAATAGACTCCAAAAAACCGCCCGAGACTTCCCGAAGCCAAGAAAATGTGGGGATTATCATTATTATTATTATTATTATTGTTATTAGTGCTCAGCCTCTGCCAGGGCAAGTGTCAACCCCCACAGAGGTGTCGGGAGGAAAGGTTTGACCTTCCAGGGCAGCTCCTTGTGGGGTTTTGGGCACCTCAGCCTGGCAGGGGCAGCCGGGCATTCCCACAGTGTCACCATGCTCCTCGTCCCCGTGGGAAGCTGCTGTGCCCTCTGAGGTCACTTGTCACCCTGGCGCGGCCGCACGTGACGCTGCCACATCCTGCTGGCGGTGTTTGAAGGCGGCTGTTTACAAACAGAGCAGGGGGAGCTGCTCAGGGACCGCGCCTGATGGAAAAACCTCCTCCAGCCTCGCTGGCTTCCCCCGCCACCGCTGGAAATCCGGGATTATTATCTGGAGAGCTCTCCCAGCTGCCGAGGTGGGACGGCTCCATCCCCTTTCTGTCACCTTGCCCTGAGCCACACGGGCTTGTCCTGCTCCTGCTGCACCCCCAGCAGCCCCAAAAAAACCCCGCTGGTGGCACCTCCTCTGTGCAGGATGCTGGAGGGAAAGAAAGGCCTGGAAGGATGTCCAGGCTGAGATTCGCAGGGCCCGTGGAGCTGCTGCAAAGTCGCATTACAAATGTGAGCCACTCGGATATTCCAGTGATCCGAGCCAGCAGAGGAGAATATTCTAAATGAAATATTCATGGGGATCCTCAGCCTGTGAAAGTGATAGAGCTCTGCTGCCTTCTGTGGACTCACACTAATTTATTTTTTATTATGACCCATTTGTAGGATGATGGGGCCTGCAGGCTCCAGGCGGTCGCCTCCAGCTTCAGATCCCATTTTGGGTTTTTTTTTCCAGGTGCTCTAAAAGCACAGAACAGCTCCACGATCTGTGCCCCAAATTCCAAACCGCTAAGGATGTAGCCTGGTATTTCTGACACACCAAACCCGGGCTCTGACACAGGCAGCAGCTCCTCCCTGCCCTGGCAGCTCAGAGGGTCCCCTCTGTGTCCTGGCACTGCCCTGGGGCCACAGGGACCCCTCTGTGCCACTGCCCTGGGGCCACAGGATCCCCTCTGTGTCCTGGCACTGCCCTGGGGCCACAGGGTCCCCTCTGTGCCACTGGCACTGCCCTGGCTGAGGAAGGCACCACCATCAGACCAACAAAGGGCACTCACAGCCCCGGAGCAGATGGCAGAAATATTTGCCAAACAAAGGCTCTATTTTGAAGGAAATCCTCTGAGTTTCTGCCTGAAGACAGAAATGATTCAAGCTCTGGCGCAGGCGGCCGAGGAGCCGGGGGTAGGAAATTCTCCTGTCATGGGCTGAGCTGTTCTGCCGTGGCTGCAGTGGGAGCTGGAGCTGCTTTTCCAGGCACATATCATTCCTGCTTTACTTTTGGGAATGACTTGAATCCCTCTGTAGACTCCAGATGCACCAATTTCATCCCTGGAAGTGTTCCAGGGGAGCTTGGAGCGAGCTGGACCGGTGGAAGGTGTCCCAGCCCATGGCAGAGGATGGAACTGGGAGATTTTAACGTCTATCCAACCTATGCTGGAATATTTCCAGGGATGGGCCATCCCCAGCTGCTGCATCCACACATCCAGCCCTGCCCAGCACAGCAAACAGCTTTGGGGTCTGCTGATGGGATGGGAAATACACCCTAATGTCACCTATAATTCTTAAAAGCCTGCAAAATAAGGCTCGTGTGTGCTTCCCTTTTTAATTTCCCAGCTGTAAATTCTGCCCGGCTCTGGCTCTTCCCCCTCCTCCTGTGCCTGTCCTGGTTTACGGCATCGTCACAAGCTCCCGATTGATTTACATGCGGAGTCAATAAAGAGTCGCTCCCACCCTGCGCTGTCCCTCGGTCCCTTGTCCCGGCTGCTGTGACTCAGACAAACATCATTAACTCTTCCCTCTCCGCCAGCAGCGATCTGGGGCTTTGTTCCTCGCCTCTCTCTGGCCAGGCACGGTCAGACTCACCCCAAAGGCGATGTCCGGCACGGAGAGAGCCCCGGGAGCGGCCGGAGCGGGGCTCGGCCGAGGCAGCTCCTCCTGAGCTCCCGCACCCCTCAGGAACCTTGAAATCAGATGGGCATTGCCCATCCTCCCGGGGCTGCTCGGTTTGTTTCCTCCCCAGAGGGGTTTGGACACGCTGGGAGGGTTTATCCACCCCTGCTGGGGTGTGCTTGGGAGCCAGGGATTCCTCTCAATGGGCTTGGGAGTGAAGATTTCCCTCACCTGGCCTTGGGAGTGAGGATTTCCCTCACCTGAATTTAGGGGTGAGGATTTCCCTCACCTGAACTTGGGGATGAGGGCTCCTCTCATCTGGGTTTAGAAATTAGGATTTCCCTCCCCTGAACTTGGGAGTCAAGGCTTCTCTCACTTGGGTTTGGGGGTGAAGATTCCTCTCCCCTGGGTTTGGGGGTGAAGATTCCTCTCCCCTGGGTTTGGGGATAAGGGTTCACTCCCCTGAGTTTGGGAGTGAGGATTTCCTCCACCTGGGTTTGGGATGAGGATTTCCCTCTCCTGGCCTTGGGGCTGAGGGTTCCTCTCACCTGGGTTTAAAAATGAGGATTTCCCTCACCTGGGCTTGGGAGTCAGGGCTCCTCTCCCCTGGTTTGGGGATAAAGGTTCCTCTCACTTGGGCTCCAGAGTGAGAATTTTCCTCTCCTGAGCTTGGGAGTGGGAATTCCTCTCCCCTGGGAGGGACAGCCACCCCCCTGAGGGCGGAAACGTGTCTGGTGAGGATTTGTTACCCCACGCCCAGTCCTTAGTTTGAGGTGATGGAATATGTACACAGAAGGAATAATAGGGAAGGAATTCCTCCCTGTGAGGGTGGGGAGGCCCTGGCACAGGGTGCCCAGAGCAGCTGTGGCTGTCCCTGGATCCCTGGGAGTGTCCAAGGCCAGGCTGGGGCACTCTGTGACAGTGGGAGGTGTCCCTGCCCGCGGCAGGGGTGGAATGGGATTGAAGATCCTCCCAGCCCAACCCCTCTGTGATCCTATACCAGCAGGATGTGCAGGGTGCCCAGGGCACTCCTGGCTGTGCAGGGCTGGGGGCCCAGCAGGGCACGGGGTCCCTTCCAGCTTTGCCCCGAGCATCCCTGACATCCAAGCAGGAACAGCCGTGCTCCAACCTGGCACCCCCTGTCCTGACACTGTCACCTGGAGGAGCCCAGGCTGGGTGTGTGCGCTCTGTGCCAAGGGGAGCAGCCTCTGCCTGTCCCCCCACCCCTCGGGGACATGCCAGTGTGACAGAGGAGGTGGCCTGGCCCAGCCAGGGAGGCAGCAGGCTCTGGGCCACTCGCTTCCCAGTGTGTCACTCAGCAGGAAGGAAGGCGTGTGGTTTGCTCAGCCAGGGCTGTAATTAGGCTGATTGGCACTAACTTGCCTCAAAAGGCCGGGGAGGAGGGGAGAAATCGCAGCTCAGCCATTTTATGTGGGATTTTACTGGGAGAAATGGAGCCAGGACAAGGCTGGCTCTGTCCCTTCTCTCTGTGACATCCCCATGAGCCCTTTCAGAGCAAACCACTCCCAAGATGAGCCTCACTGTTACACTCCCTGCTTAAAAACCTGCCTGGCACAGCATCCCCAAAGCCCAGCTCAGGCTGGGATGAGCTGAGCCCGCCCTGGTGCTGGCAGGGCACCGTGGGCTGTGTGCCCAGGCTGGAGCCAGAGCACGTTTCCTGCCAGGCTCTGATAAGATGTGCCTTCATTCACGGCTGTGTGCTGACCACAGGCCACATGAGAGGGCCGGCGTGGCCCACTTGGGAGCAAAGGAAACGCGGCTTGGGCTGGCAATCCATCTGCAAGGAGGAGCAGCCATGCCCGGATGGCGGAGCAGGGGCTGTGGTGGAGCCCTTTGGGTTCCTTCAGGGGCTGGGCACGCTGTGGGATCGGATTTCAGCGCTGCTCAGGGCCACTGGAGCTGCTTGGAAAATCCGCCCCTTCATCAGAGAACCCCAGACTGGTTTGGGTTGGGAGGGACCTCAAAGCTCGTCCCATTCCACCTCCTGCCAGGGGACACCTCCCACTCCTCCAGGCTGCTCCCAGCCCCGTCCAGCACTGATGGGACCAGCCTGGTCCGGGTCCTGCCCAGGTGTGCAGGAGAAGGCCTTGGGTGAATAAAGGAGGCTTTTCCTGGGATAGAAATTGTGTGGGGTTGGGCCAGGGAGGCCGTCAGTGCTGCTCCCACACGGGCACAACTGTGATGGGCAATAAAGGCCATTAATAAGGAGGGAATTTGAAGGTGGCTGCACACAGGTGACACCTGAGGTGCAGGGCAGGGCTGGCCGGCGAGACAGGAGGGCTGGGCAATGCTAAACCTCCCGGGCAGCTGATGGAAGGGATGGAAAAGGAGAAACAGGGCTCATCCCTCACCCATCCTGCCAGCCTGGCCCGGGCTGAGGGTACAGCTGGCAACCCCAACCCCTGCTCCACCCCCAATTAACCCGTGTTTGCTTATTAGGGAAGTCACAATCCTATGCAAACACTTCCATTTGCTTTCGATCCAGCCAAGGCAGGAAAAAAAAAAAACCAAAAAAACCCTGCCCGTGAGGTGTGGCCGGCCCCCGCCGGCTCCTCCCAGGGGCCTGGGGGCGAGCGGGGGCTCCCGAGGGCCACCTGCCAAGGCCCGGGCATGGCTCCCTGTGTGATGTCCCTGGCATCGAGTGCCGTGTCCCCCGCTGGCTGTCCCCAACCCCGCTGCTCCCACACAACCGCGGCGCTTGTCCCAAGCTTGGCCCGGTGTCGCTAACAGCAACTGCTAATTGTTCTCGCGCTCTGTACTATATTTAATTCCCCACTATTATTTTTTCCCCTTTTAATCATAAAAAGCCTAAATTTCCCTCGGGGAAGGTTATTGGCTCGAGTGTGGAAATATACCTGTGCCTTGCATGGCGCTGGGCCACCGGGGCTTTGGCTGTATTTTTAAATCCAAGTACAAAGTGTCTTCCACGCCAGCATCATTTAACCCTTCACGGGAGGGAGAGTGGGAGCAAAGGAGTGTGTGTGTGTGTGGGGAGAGTGTCCTTTCCTTTTTGTCAGCTCCTACTTGGAGCAGAATTGATGCCTGGACAGCGAGGTGGGCAAGAAGAAATGTGAGCTTTGAGGAATTTATGATTTTCCTCTAAAAATTCCTCTGGTTTTCCCTCTCCCAGACCCCAGAGCATCGCGAGCTCTCCCCGAGCATCTCCTCCACCCCAGGCCTCATCCTACCCCCTCCCCCGTGTGTTTAGGTGTGCGTGTGTGGGGCTCGGGTGCTCCAAGGTAACCCGGAGCCTCAACACCTTTGAGGATGTGGGCCAAAGTCATCCAGACTGAGAGCTATTTCAGGGGAGCGCAGGGATCCCGCGGGAGCGCTGGCACAGCCGGCGCCGGAGCCGGCCGGGCCGCAGATGGGACGGGCAGTAGGGAGCTGCTCCCGTCTCCTCCGTTAATGAACTCACCCGAGGGGGCTCAGCCCTTCCCGCACAGACCTTGGGGCGCCTTTCAAGCGGCTGCTGCAGAGGGGAGGGTTGGGTTTGCGGCTCAGAGCGGGTTTTGGGGTCTCACCCTCATTCCTGTGAGCCAAAGGAGGGGTTTTGTTCAGTGCTGGCTGCTCTGGGCTCACTCAGAAGGAGAAATGGGATTGAAACAAGCCATTTTTTTTGGCCCGGTGTCAGTCCTGGTTTCATCCATCCCAGCCCTGACTCTGCTTCTGTCTGGGGTGGGAGGAGGGGGCAGCAGCGTGAAAGGCTCTGCACGGGCTTTGTGCCGGGTCTGGGGCAGCAGCGGGGTCAGGGGGGCCCAGGGCCAGCAGGATGAGGGGACAAACTCCCCTCCCGGCCCGAGAACCCCCCTCCTGTGCCCGGCCCTCAGCAGAGCCCCCTCGCTCCCCGCTCTGCCCGGGACAAGGGCCCGAGTGTCTCCCTCCCTCCTCCTCGAACAAAGGCAGCCACAGTTATTTTTCTCCCTCTTCTTCCAAGGGCTTTCACCCTTGAGTTGCCGGCCTTGATTTGGGATTCCTGAGGGTCCCAGAAGCCAGAGGGGGGCCTGGCAGGGTGCTGGGGACCACCACTCACCTGCCCTCCCCAGCCACCCCACCTGCTCCATCCCCTCCAGCTGCCAGGGATTTGCTCCCAAAGCATCTGGAGAGATGCTCCAGGCGGGCTCCTGTGGAGCTTTTGGGGGCGAGGATACGATCCCGGGTGATCTGTTCTGGAGATCCAACCCCATCCCACCGCAGGGAAGCTCCCTGGGAAGGGTGGGCAGGTAAGGGGAGCTTCGCCAAGGGAGCACCCCGCGGGCAGGGCGGGGACCTGGGGCAGGGAGGGGACCCTGCAGCTCCTTCGAAGGAGCAATGTCAGCATGAGAAAGGAATGTGGCTGCCGGCGCTGCCAGGGATGGGATGGAGGCTGTGCCTCAGGAATAGGGATCATTTCTGCTGGCCTGACTCACTGGTGGCCTCCTCACAGCCACTTCCTCTCAGGGAGGCAGAAACTCCCAGTTTTTATTTATCACACGGCTTAAAGTAGGGTGTAAGGAAGGAAATGTTCTTATTTTTAACTTTTCTGTCTCCCCGGGGCCTGGGCCAGCGCTGGCACGGCGAGGTGGCCACCAGGAGCATCCCCGTGGCCAGGGACGCTCACCTGAGCACTGCGGGCTGCTGGCAGCTCCCCGCGGGCTCTGAGCCCGTGCACGGAGTGTCCCTGCAGGTGGGAGCGTGCGAGGGACCCTGTGCAGCTTGGGGACATGCAGGGTGGGCAGGGGGATGGCTCGGTGTGGGCACAGCCACACCGAGGGCAGCTGAGAGACAGAGCCCCAGGAAAAATTCCTTTTTCTCCCCTTGAAGCCACCTGCCCGTGCTGCTGCTCCTGTGGGGACAAACCTTGGTGACCTGCTGGGGGTCCCTGTTTGTGCCTCCAAAAAGGACAGAGCTGTCACCAATCTGGGGGTGTTGAGGGTCCCTGTTTGGCCCTCCAAAAAGGACAGAGCTGTCACCAATCTGGAGGTGCTGGAGGTCCCTGTTTTTGCCCCTCACAGGGACAGAGCTGTCACCAATCCGGGGGTGTTGGGGGTCCCTGTTTTTGTCCCCACAGGGACAGAGCTGTCACCAATTCAGGGGTGCTGCGGGTCCCTGTTCGTGCCCCCCACAAGGACAGAGCTGTCACCAATCCCAGGGTGCTGGGGGTCCCTGTTTGTGCCCCCCACAGGGACAGAGCTGTCACCAATCTGGGGGTGTTGGGGGTCCCTGTTTTTGTCCCTCACAGGGACAGAGCTGTCACCAATCCCGGAGTGCTGGGGGTCCCTGTTTTTGTCCCCACAAGGACAGAGCTGTCACCAGTCTGGAGGTGCTGGGGGTCCCTGTTTGTGCCCCCCACAAGGACAGAGCTGTCACCAATCTGGGGGTGTTGGGGGTCCCTGATTGTGCGCCTCACAGGGACAGAGCTGTCACCAATCTGGGGGTGTTGGGGGTCCCTGTTTGTGCCCCTCACAGGGACAGATCTGTCACAA
Organism: Thryothorus ludovicianus; assembly: GCA_013397245.1. Lineage (NCBI taxonomy): Eukaryota > Metazoa > Chordata > Aves > Passeriformes > Certhiidae > Thryothorus > Thryothorus ludovicianus. The sequence continues at coordinate 29,622 of VZTB01002909.1, read as the reverse complement.
ATCTGGGGGTGCTGGGGGTCTGTGTCTGTGCCCCCCACAGGGACAGATCTCCCCTGTCCTGGGCTGGAGGATGGGGAGGGTTTCATCCATCCCAGCTCCATCCAGGGAGGATTTGGGGCTGTTGTGTCACCATTCCCAGGGTTCAGAGGGTGACACCCCTGGAATATTTTGGATTCTCCACCCTCAGCTGAGCTGGGAAATCAAGCCCTGAGCACTGGCTGGGCGCTGTCACCACCCCTGCAGTGCCATGGGTGGGATGGAAGCTTCCAGAGGCTCCATCCTGCTGTTCCCAGCCCTCCAGAGTGGCAGAAACCAGGCCGGGTGCCTTTTTGTTGGGTGCCACGAGGTTTTTTGCACTTCCAGAGGGTTTTCCTTGCCCAGCCATGCCCGGTGAGGCCGGTGGCACTGGCGTGGCACAGCCACGGTGCCCCTCAGCTGAGGCATCACTCACGTCTGTGCTCGGGGCAGCAGATCCAGGCATGAAGTTTTGGTCTTTGCTTCCTTGGGGCTTTCCTTGAGCTCCTGTTGTGAAACCTTCATTTGCTTCTAAAAGCAGAGAGGTTTTTTTGGGCTTTTTTTTCTCATGATCTTCTCTTTTTCCCCCTCTGTTGCCCTGAGATAAAGGCTTCTAAATTTGTCCTGTGCTGAAAACGCAGCTAATCCTGATGGACCTGAATTCGCATCTCCCCCCCAGAGGAATTGCACTAATTTTTTTTTCCCCTTTGTTCTGCCAGGGGACCTGTCCGTTTCCTAGTGGAAAGAAAAAAAAAAAATCACTATTTAGGGCAAGGTTTATATTCCCGAAACCTGTGTTTGTTTGCGAGAAAAGAGGACAGGAGGGAAATAAATGAGAAAAGCAACATGCTGCTTTTTTTTTTTTTTTTTTTCCCTTCCGTTGTTGTTTTTACAGCAGGCAAGTTTTAATTAAAGTGAAGAACTGGGTCGCTTGTGCTGTCCAGAAGATGCTCTGAGGACGTGGTCCTTTCCCACCAGTGTTAATTTGGGAGCCCAGAGCAGCTGGCCCAGCCTGGAGGTGTTGGGAAGGCTCCTTAAAGGAGAGCAGACACAGGGTGGGGGTCTCTCCTTCCTGCCCACAGCTCCTGGCGGTGATGAAGGGCTTGGATGTGACATTTTGGGGTGTCTCAGGGCCGGGGTGTCACCGTGGCGGGGGATGCAGGGGCCGGGCCGGGCTTGGCACCGCTGCGGGGACAGGAGGGGACGGTGAGAGGCAAAGCAGGTGCGAGCTGGCCCTGCTGGGAGCGGCGAGCTGGCAGGAGCCACCCGGGCTTCAGGAAGCCGCAAGGGCTCGCCCGGGGCAGAAAAATCCACCGAGAGCCGCTTTGGCCTCACCTGGGGCTCTCTGTGCTGCGGGCGGTGCGGGACCCCGGAGTGCGCTGGCCGAGGGGACAGAGACGGGGGCAGGGACAGAGACGGGGACAGGGACCTGCGGCTCCCGGGATGTCACCTGAGGAGGGGCTGCAGCCCAGGGGCCGGCACGGGAGGGGCCGTGCGGGACAGGGAAGGAGCCGCGGCAGTGACCGCTGTGTTCTGCGGACGGTGGGTGGGGGGCTCCTCCCGCGACCCCCCGAGGGCCCGGGGCCGTTCCGAGCGGGGCGAGACCCCCGGGGTGGGGGCTCCG
>VZTB01002909.1:8626-22010 GCA_013397245.1 Thryothorus ludovicianus | reverse complement strand
CTGCATCCCCTGCCTCCCTGCATCCCTGCATCCTCTGCATCCTCTGCATCCCTGCATCCTCTGCATCCCTGCATCCTCTGCATCCTCTGCATCCCTGCATCCTCTGCATCCTCTCGCCCGCTCCGCAGATGGGGATGCTCTTCCCTCTTGCTCACCCGGGCAGGAGCAGAGTTTCTCCTGCTGCTCGGGGATGGGGGAAGTGGGCGAGCGGGTCCAGCCTGTCCTGCTGGAGCACCCGGTTCCCTCGGGAGCCTCGCACCGAGCTCCCAGCTCAGGGAGCCCCTCGGGCAGTGCTGGCCCCTCTGCGCTCTGGGCAGATCCCCCTGCCGGGCTCTGCTTTTCTCGGCAACTCTGAAAAGCAACAACGCAATCCATCCCGAAATCAGCCCCCGAGCAGCCAAGGCCAAGCCCGAGGGATTTTGCTCAACGCTGGGAAAATAGGGGTGGGCAGGGAGGAGACACGGAGTCTTGATCTGATGGGCAGAGCCTGCAGCTCTGATCAGATAATAATTAATAACTGGGTTTGGGGGAGCCCTGCCACCTCCATCCACTGCACCTGCACCCTCCGAGTCCCGGTGGGAAGAGTTCCCAGCCAGGGAAGGAGAAGCAGTGACTGGAAACTGAACTCCTCCCGGTTTTGCTGGATTGAGGGTGCAATGACAGAGCTCTGTGTGCCGGGGGGAGCTGGGCTGAGCTGGGCAGAGCAGGGACCCTTCTGGTCACCACAGCCACAAACCTCCCCTGACCCTTCACTGCTGTCCCAGCCCTTTGTGCCCGAGGGAGCACCATGGAAAACACCCAGGAAATCAGTGAGAACCGAGGGAAGGGGTGCTCAGCTCCTGAAAAACATTTACAGGTGGGAAACAGGAGGGAAGCAGGGGGGGCAGCTTTGGATTTGTCACTCTGCGCCCGGTGATGGTGGCACAGCCACTCTGCACGCTCAGCCCTGCTTCCATCCCGCTGTTCCTGACCCTGCTCCCGCTTCTTGCCCCCTTCAGGCTGGTGGATGATCGGTGCGTGGTGGAGCCGGCGGCCGGAGACCTGGACAACCCCCCCAAGAAGTTCCGAGGTGAGCCTGGGGCAGCTCCATCGCTCTGAAAGGGAGGGGCCGATGTTGGGGACGATGCTGGCCCTGAGCAGCCACGCCAGGGCTGGGACAGGGGGACACGGCTCTTCCCTGTGCTGCACCCACCTGGGAGTGCTGGCGTGTCCCTGACTGCCCCGTGTGCTCCACACTCAGGGAAGGGCCCGGTCCTGGCAGGATTTGGGTGCCTGGATCACACAACCAGAGTGCTGGGAAATCTCCCCACACCCGTGACTGTGGGGTTGGATTTGGGGTTGCTGCTCCTTTCTTCCCCCCGTCATCATTTTATGTCTTCTTTGAAATAAGACTTTTTAAATATCAGCTCCCCACTCTGCCTTTTGCTTCCATCTTTTCCTCAGGGTGGCTTTAACAGCGTCCACCCCTCTGGCCACCCTCCTTTCCCTCCACACCCCAAAACCTCTCAAAACATCAATTTTTCCACTCTCTCTGAGGATCCCACCAAGCAGTGACCTGGCTCTCCATGCGAGCCATTACCATTAATTTATCCACGACCCTAATTAACAGCCCATCCAGCACCTCCAGCCTCCCCCAGCCCCGCTCATCCCATTCCCATTCCCCGTTCCCGGGGCTGGATGTGCAGCAGCCGCCCCATCCCCATCCCGGCCGTGCTCGTGGCTTCAATCTCTTTTCCAGGCACAGATTATTTTTTTTCGGCTCAGCCCCGCTCCCTGCATTCCCCTATCAGGATATCCAGGCGTTTGTTTTAATGGCCGGAAAGGTAGAGCTCTCCCTGCTCGATAGCCATCGCGAGGTGGAAACAACGGGCTGGGGCTGCTCCGGCCAGAGGCTGCGGGGGATTTTCGTGGCGCTGTCGCCGTCCCCACATCCTGTGGCCGGACCCTGCCCTATCCTGAGCCGCACACGGGTCGTGCCGGGGCTTCCCGCTGGGAAAACAGGACCCCGCTGCCGAGGTCAGCTCCGAATGGCTTTTTTGGAAATGCCAGAACCCACCTGGGAGCTGCTCCTGCGGCTCCTCGCAGAGACGCTCTCCCGACACCTCGCAGTTGTTTGGGGATTTTTAAATTTTTTTGCCGTTTCTCTCCCTGCCGAGGCTCTTCCCAGCCCAGCTCGGGCATGTCAGGAAAAGATTCCACCCTCCCAGGCAAGGGGGCAGCGGAACCCTCAGCTGTGCCACTGCTGTCCCAAAGGAGCCACCTGGAGATTTTACCCCCCCAGGCCTCTCTGGATGAGAGGTTTTGTCCCCCAGAGCCACTCTGGGTGGGAATTTTTTCCCCCAAAGCCACTCTGGGTGGGAAGTTTTGCTCTCCAGGCCTCTCTAGATGGGAAATTTTGCCCTCCAGGTCTCTTTAGATGGGAAATTTTGCCCCCCAGAACTTTCTGGATGAGATGTTTTACTCCCAGAGCCTCTCTGGATAGAAGATTTTTTTTCCCCCAGACGTCTCTGGAAGATTTGCTCCCAAAGCCACTCTGCTTAGGAATTTTTTCCCCCAAATCCACTCTGGGTGGGAGGTTTTGCCCTCCAGGCCTCTCTAGGTGGGAAGTTTTGCCCCCCAGGTCTCTTTAGATGGGAAATTTTGCCCCCCAGAACTTTCTGGATGAGATGTTTTACTCCCAGAGCCTCTCTGGATGGGAAGTTTTGCCCCCAAAGCCACTCTGGGTCCTGGCAGGTCAGCCCCACACCACCCTCCGAGCCGCTCACTCTGGGCACTGCTGCTGCAGGATCTTCCTTCCCCTTCCCTCTTCCCCACCCCACCCCATCTCTCAGAAATCAGGTGCCAAAATCTCCAGCTCCCAACCCAAACCGTGCTGGAGATTTTCTGCGTGCGACCCCCGCCGTGCCTCAGTTTCCCTCCTTGCCAAACCGAGCCCAGCGCTGAGCCCAGGAGGGGCAGGGCACGCTCGGAGTCGCTCTGCTGGGTTTTTTTATTTTCACCTCCCCCTGGTTCCTCCTTCCCACCGGCGCCTTTTCCAGCAGTTCCCACTAATTAGCAATTTGATGGGGACGGCCCCGGGTGCACGGCCCGGCTCGGCACGGGATGTGCCCCGGGCAAACAAGGGCTGTGGGACGAAACGTGAAACCTGGCGCTGCCCCAGCGGCCCCGGCCGGTGAGAACGGCACTCCCAGGTAAATAAATACTCGCCTGCCAGCGCCTCGGGCCAGCGGCCAGCCAGGGAAAGGACTTTATTTTTTTTTTAATTTCTTTTTTTTTAAATTTTCTTTTTTTGCGTCCCAACTTTCTGGGCTGCTATTTCAGGCGTAATTAGGGCGATTCAGAGCCCTTCCTGCCCTCGCCCCGGGAAGGGGGTTGGGAGATGTGAGGGCCTCGTTGTCTCCAGACATCTGCTCTGCTGCTTCTGCTCCCGAAGCCTGGCCGGGGATGTCTGCACTTCCCGCCCACCATCCTGGGGGAAAACACGCGAATCAGGGCGATCTGCAGTGCAGGGGGGGTTTGGAGGAGCTGGGATGCGTCTTGTGCATCCTTTAGGATCTGGAAATAGAGCTGCTGACACTGAGGTTTCGGGAGCAGGAGCTCGGAGCATCCAGAGCTGGAGATCCATGTCACCGAGGGATGGACGCGTGTGTCCCGATGGCACTGCCACCACAGGCTCCTTCCGCAGCTTCTGCAGGCTCGGGGTGTCCCCTGGGTGACAAGGAGGTGGCTGATGGTGTCCCAGCCTCCCTCCCGGATCCCTCCCGCCGGGATCCTCTCCTCCTTCGGTGCAGCTGGGCTCCATCAGAGCTCCTTCTCCCCCTGAAGCTCTCCTTCCCAAATAGCACAGCCGTTTCCGATGGGAACACTTCTAATCACGAGTCCAAGAAGTGCAGTAATTCCTGGACTCATTATTTATCCTGATTTAAGGCCGATCCAGCGGCCAGCACACGGTGACGTGACCTCCGCCAGTCTCCCTCAAGGATGGGGGGACTGCTGCCCACCCCAGCAGTGTCCCTGCCCCTCGGTGGCACTGGCCCTGCTCTGGACACCCTGGTGGCTGCTGCTGCAGCCTCACCAGGCTCTGCTGTGTCCCCAGATTGCCTCTTCAAGGTGTGTCCCATGAACCGCTACTCTGCCCAGAAGCAGTACTGGAAGGCCAAGCAGACCAAGCAGGACAAGGACAAGATTGCAGACGTGGTGCTGCTGCAGAAGCTGCAGGTGAGCAGAGCTGGCAGTGCCATCCACACCTCTGCCCGTGCTGGTTTGGGATGGGAAGGGATTTCCAGCTGTGTTTTCCCCCTTGGACCCTGCCAGGCCCTTGCTGGGTCACCCTCCTGAGGCTTCCTGTGCAGAGGGGCTGTGGCAGAGGAGCTCTGTGAGCACAGCCCTGCACCCTGGGGCACCCCAGGGCACCCTGGGCCACCCCAGGACACCCCAGGACACCCCAGGTCGCTCCAGGGCACCACAGCCCTGCACTCTGGGGCACCCCAGGACACCCCAGGACACCCCAGGGTGCTCCAGAGCACCACAGCCCTGCACCCTGGGGCACCCCAGGACACCCCAGGGCATTCCAGAGTACTCCAGGGCACCCCAAGACACTCTTTGGCACCCCTCAGCACCTCAAGACACCCTTTAACACTTCAGAATACCTCAGGGCACCCCTCAGAACCTCAGGACACCCCTCAGAACACCTGAGGACACCCCTCAGAACCTCAGGACACCCCTCAGAAACTCAGGACACCCCTCAGAACCTCAGGACACCCCTCAGAACTTCAGGACACCCCTCAGAACCCCTCAGGACACCCCTCAGCACATCAGGACACCCCTCAGAACCTCAGGATACCTCTCAGAACCTCAGGACACCCCTCAGAAACTCAGGACACCCCTCAGAAACTCAGGGCACCCCCCAGAACACCTCAGAACACCCCTCAGAACCCCAGAACACCTCAGGACACCCCTCAGAATACCCCAGGACACCCCTCAGCACCCAGGGACACCCATGGAGGAGGGAGCCCCGCTTCCAGGACGTGTTCCAAAGGGCTGGGGAAGGGAAAGGCTCCCGTTGGCTTCCCCCAGCTTTGGCCAGGGCCCACATCAAACATTGCACAACGGCCTGAGGCAGCTGGCGAGGCCGCGCCGATGATTCATAAAACTGGGGAGAGATTTCACTAAATCATCTCGTCGGGCCTGGAGCCCAGCCCCAGCCCCGCCATCCCCAGCTCTGCCTGGGCCAGGGGGGGCTCAGCAGCGCCAGGACAGGATGTCCTGGCCCTGGAGGTGCCAGGACGGGGACAGTGCCCGCTGCCATGCCCGGCCCTGCGCGGTCACTGGCGCACAGATCCCACATTTTCCATTGGCCTGCTCCCCGTTAGCCAGGCTTGTAACGTCACAGCTGTCCTGGCCACGAGTGGCCCCAGAGGCTCAATTCTGGGCCTGATTGATTGCACCTTGGTTAGGGCTCGCCTTAAAGGGATTCTGTCACTTCCTCGCTCCTTTCTGCTCCTCCTGGTGTTTCCCTTCATGGCCGGGGGAGTTCAGCCCAGCCCTGCCAAGCTCTGCCCTTATCAGGGAGGCTGATAACCAGCCTGAGAGCATCTCCCAGCCCTCGGAGGTGATTTCCTGAGGCAGGAGAGGCCAGGTCTGGAGAGGAGCAGCCCTGCCTGCCATGCCCATGGTTGCCTTTCCGAGCTCATGTCCCTCTCTGCTGTGTTTCAGCAGGTTTAAGCTCTGTGTTTGCTTAGCCCAAAGCAGCTCAGACAGGTTGTGGGACCTTTCCAACCCCTCTGCTGATGTCCCCCAGTCCTCCCTGAACCTCTGTGGGCATCCCTAGGCTTGGGGACAGACCTCACCCCATCCAAGGGACAGTGTGGGGACATCAGCCCTGGGAACTGGCATGCCTGAGGCAGCTCCCACTGCTGGCCCCAGCGGATGGTGGCGAGGGAGGTGCTTGGATCCGGAGGGAGTTTTGGGACATCCCGTGGTGCTGGATGCAGATCGGATCCAGAGGGAGTTTTGGGACACCCCGTGGTGCTGGATGCAGATCAGATCCAGAGGGAGTTTTGGGACACCCCGTGGTGCTGGATCTCCCATCAGAGCCGTGCTGCTCCCCAGGGTTGTTGTTGAACTCCCAGAGCAGCATCAGTGCGGGATTTCCTGGCATTTGTTCTCCTGATGGCAGCAGCCACCACTGCAGGGTGGGGAGGGTGACTCCAGGTGGCACTCAGAGCTCTGTGGTGATGGAAAAGTCACTCTGGGTGGCACCCAGAGCTCTGTGGGGATGGAGGGCGATTCCAGGTGACATCCAGGGCTCTGTGGGGATGGAGGGGTCACCCCAGGTGGCACCCAGAGCTCTGTGGGGATGGAAGGTGACTCCAGGTGACATCCAGAGCTCTGTGGGGATGGAGGGGTCACTCCAGGTGGCACCCAGGGCTCTTTGGGGACATTTAGAGCCCTCACCTGCTCAGGCACTCAGGACCTGCTGCCCCATCCTCCCTCCCAGTGCCAAGCCGTGCTTCCAGATGTTTCCCAATTCCTCTGCCCTCAGGTGAAAGGGGTGAGGGCAGGATGGGAAAGGGCAGAGGCTCTCCCAGCTCCATCCCTCGCTGTTTCCCATCACAGTTTTGGGGGATCCCTGGGCTGGAGCTGCCCGGGCTGTGCCCAGCCTGGCACCGGGGCTGTCAGCGCTCCCTCACCATTCCCAAATTTGCTGTGGGAGCAAGTTCCTGCCTCGCTGCACATGTGCCAACATCCCATAAGAGCCAGCACATGGAAAATGTCTGTGGTTTTGGAGAGGGGCTGCTGAGCCGTCACTCCTGGGGACACATCCTGAGCAGCAGGTCCTGGCCTGCTCCATCTCCGGATGTGGCACTGCCGGCACTCTGCCATTGGCTCCTTGGATTTGGTGATGCCAAGAGCTCCTGGTCCCCACAGCCCCTATTTTGGGTGTTTTACCCCTAGCCTGAGCCCAGCATCCTTGTTTGGTGTTTCCCCGAAATCTGCTGTCCTGGGGGGGATTTTGGTGAGGTTTTGTGCCTGTCCTAATTTTCAAAGCCCTCAATTTAAAGCCCTCATGGACTTCCTAAGGCTGGTCAGGGCCACACCTCAGCCCTGGGCTGAGCTCTGGGATGCTCCACGCTGTGACCCTGAGGGACAGAGGGGTGCTGACCCTGATCCCAGCCCACCCCATCCTTCCCAAAGCCAAGGCTGTGAGTGACCCAGCTGGGATTTGTCCCCGGGGAGGGAGGAGGGTGCAGCTCCACACTCAGCTCTTCTCCTTTGGGAGCAGCACGCAGCCCAGATGGAGCAGAAGCAGAACGAGACGGAGAACAAGAAGGTGCACGGGGACGTGGTGAAATACGGGAGCGTCATCCAGGTACGGGGGCAGCAGGGATCCAGCACATCTGGGAATGGGCTGGTGGGGTCAGGGGAGCCTTGGGGGGGCTGCACTTCTCAACTGTCCCACCCTCGGCTCCTGCAGCTGCTGCACATGAAGAGCAACAAGTACCTGACGGTGAACAAGCGGCTGCCGGCGCTGCTGGAGAAAAACGCCATGAGGGTGACCCTGGATGCCACCGGCAACGAGGGCTCCTGGCTCTTCATCCAGCCCTTCTGGAAGCTCAGGAGCAACGGGGACAACGTGAGCGTGGGGCCCGGCGGCCCCTGAAGGAGCTGCGTGCCCGGGCTGGGCTCGGCGCCGCCGCCCGCTCTCATCCCCGCTCCCCTTCTCCCGCTTTGCTCCCCAGGTAGTCGTGGGAGACAAAGTGATCCTGAACCCCGTGAACGCCGGGCAGCCCCTGCACGCCAGCAACTACGAGCTGGCTGACAACGCGGGCTGCAAGGAGGTACAGGAGGGCCTGGGGGTTCTTTTCCTTCTTATTCCTTTTTTTTTTTTCCTTTTTTTCCCCTTTTTTCCCCTTTTTTATTCCTTTTTTTTATTTTTTTTTTATTTTTTTTTCCTTTATTTTTCCCTTACTTTTCTTTTTTTCTTTTTTTCTTTTTTTCTTTTTTTCTTTTTATTTCTTTTTCCTTTTTTCTTTTCCCCTTTTTTTTCTTTTTCCCTTTTTTCTTTTTTTCCTTTTTTCCTTTTTTCCCTTTTTTCTTTTTTCCTTTTTTTTTCTTTTTTCCTTTTTTCTTTTTTTCCTTTTTTCCTTTTTNTTTTTTCTCCTTTTTTTCCCTTTATTTATCCCTTTATTTTTCCCTTTCTTTTTTTTTCCTTTTTTCCTTTTTTTTTTCCCTTTTTCCCTTTTTTTTCCTTCTTTTCCCTTCATCCTGGGATCACGACCATGCTCTCTCCTGTAGGTGAACTCGGTCAATTGTAACACCAGCTGGAAAATCAACCTGTTCATGCAGTTCTGCGACCACATGGAGGAAGTGCTGAAGGGGGTAAGGAGGGAGCTTTGTCTGCCCGGGACCTGGCAGGCTCTGAGGGACAGGACGTGTGAGAGGCCACCTGGCTCTGTGACAATGTCCTGCCTCGAGGGCCGTAATTCCTGGGAGAATTCCCCACCTGGAGAGCAGCACAGTGAGGTGGAGAGGGAAATTTTAGGCAGCAGGTAGGCGAGGGCACAAATTACCGACCTCAGGGTGTTAAATTGACTTTTTGGGGACAACCCCAGGCCCACGCAGTGCCAGCTTCTTGTGTGGGGACGATTTCAGCTGCTCAAGCCTGCAGCAGGGTGGCTGCTGCCTGGGAAAGGAAATTTCCCTGCTGAGCTATTGTTCAGGCCGAGGTCCTCCAGGAAGCAGCTGCCTGGATGTGGATTGTTAGGATCTTACAGCCCTTCATCCCCAGGCGCTGTGCTTATCCCAGCTTCCCACATCCTCCTTCCCGGGATGTTAATGTCCTAAACACATCAGGGAGAGGAGCCTCTGCCTGCTCCAGGGGTGGAAAGTGATGGATTCACATCCGTTTATCCCCTGGGGGTGGAAGCAGAGGGGTCACTCTGGGAGTGGTGGCAGTGCAGGGTGCCTGTGCCCTGTCCCCTGGGCTCAGACGAGCGTTTGTGCTGCCTGGGGCAGGTTTTAGCAGAGCTCAGGGAGGTTGGATGGGAAGAGGTGACAGTGCCCCGTGGTCCCCACAGTCCTGTCATGCCGCTGGGAGAGGTGTCCAGGAGGAATCCTGTCCCCTTTGCAGCATGAGGAGATGCATTGCAGGAGAGCCACGGGGAAATTTCTCCCCTGACTGAGTGGTTAAAAATGGGAACAAGGCTCCCCAGGACAGTCACCATCCCTGGAAGTGCTCAGAAATTAATAAATAGACACTTCAGGATATGGTTATCAGGCATGGTGCCGAAAGACTGGATTTAATAATCCTGGAGGTATTTTCCGACCTGAAAGGCTCCAGCATTCTTTGACCCTGACCCCCACCCCTGTGTCCTGGTGCAGGGGGACGTGGTGAGGCTGTTCCACGCTGAGCAGGAGAAGTTCCTCACCTGTGACGAGTACAAGGGCAAGCTGCACGTCTTCCTCCGCACCACCCTGCGCCAGTCGGCCACCTCGGCCACCAGCTCCAACGCCCTGTGGGAGGTGGAGGTGAGCGGGGAGGGCGTGGAGGGGGTGTTTGGAGACACCCCAGTCCCCCCCGAGCTGTGGCTGAGCTCTGCCCTGCCTCTCCAGGTGGTTCACCACGACCCGTGCCGAGGGGGAGCCGGCCACTGGAATGGCTTGTACCGCTTCAAGCACCTGGCCACGGGCAACTACCTGGCAGCAGAGGTAAGGGGGTGGCAGAGAGGTGCAGGAACGTGCCCTGGGGCTGTGGCACCCCTTGCAAAGGCAGTGCCCACCTCGGGCAGGGGGTGATGCCCAGAGTTTCTGCTGGTCCCCTTCTGTTAGCTCTGGGAGCCCCTGCGACTCCTCCTTGCTCGCAGGAGATGCTGACCCCTGACCACCATCACCATTTACCTGGTTTAGGGTCAAACCATCCCCCCTGAAATCCCCCAGTGGAGGGGTTCACTTGCTCATGGCTGGGTTTGGCTCATTTTCTGGCCCAGGGGGTCAGGAGGGGGTGGCTGGGGCGTTTCTGTGCTCACCCCATGCCAAGGGACCGACTGGCACAGCCTGGTGCATTGGGAGTGGGACGTGGCTCACCCTGCTGTCCTCACCTGGCAGAAGCACGGGGCAAAATCTGGGTCTGGAGGCACCAGAGGCGTCCTGCCAGGTTTTTCTGCTCCCATTTAAGGCCAGCTCAAGGCCTCCTGATCGAGGCAGGACGGAGTTGCTGCACTTGGATGCTGGGGTGGGTTTGGCACTGCCAGGACCGAGGGCTGTGCTCTGCTGCCAGGGCAGCAGGGACATCGTGGGGATGCTCCCTATCTGGAGAAGGCACCCAAGGGCAGCCCCCAGCGCTCTTCCATCACTGTGGGACGGAAAACAACAAAATCTGAGGCTCTGAAATGGGTGCTTTAAACCCAAAGACACTGAGCTGACACCTGAAGAGGATAAAAGATCTCGGACTGAGCCCACCCTGGGCTGGTGCTGCTCACTGGGAGCTCAGTCTGGAGCATCCAGGGAGTTCTTGCTGCCACACAGAGCCCAGAGCTGCTCCCCTGGACTCCTCCATCCCACCCTCAGGGCTGGGACACTGAGCCCTGGGCACAGGTCACATCCCCCAGCCCCACCTGGGCAGGTTTCCTCTCCGTGCTGTGTTCAGGGAAGGCAGGAACAGGGATCACACCCCACCCCCAGGGGTTTGGAGGGACCGAGCAGGAGGACTGACAGCTGCTTTTCATCTCCCTCTTTAACTTTTCAGGAAAACCCAAGTTATAAAGGAGACGTGGCTGAGCCCAAAGCAGCGCCCACGGTGAGCAGAACCGCTGCTGCCGCTGCCCCAACCACGCCAGCTCTCAGCCAGGGCCCAAAAGCAGGGAAATGCCCCAAAACAGAGCCCTCTGAGGGCACCACAGCTGAGACTGCCCCACTGTGCCACCACAACATCCCCTGCCCGCACTTAGAGCAGCGTCCCTGTGTCCCACCTGTGAGAGGACCCTGCCAAAACCTCTCAGAGGGGTCCTGGTGCATGTTGGCTCCCCAGGCCACGGGGAAGTGCTTGTTAGATGAGAGATTTGGATGTTCAGGGGGGTTTTTCTGTGCTGTTGGTGAGGTTTGGATCGGGGTGGGTGCCTCGTAGCTCAGGTGCATCCACGCCGCTTGTGCTCCGCTCGTGCGAGGCTCAGCCTCGGCAAAGCTTCTGCTGCATCCCCCCGGTGCCAGGGGCACAGGGGACCCCCGAGCCGGGCTCAGAGACCCCCTCCCCGCCGTGCAGGGGGGCAGCAGCCGCGCCAGCCGCAGGAACACCGGGGAGAAGATCAAGTACCGGCTGGTGGCCGTGCCCCACGGCAACGACATCGCCTCCCTGTTCGAGCTGGACCCCACCACGCTGCAGAAGACGGATTCCTTCGTCCCACGGTAGGGCAGCGGGGCCGGGGTGGGGAGGGGAGGCTGAGGGCCGGGACAGGGCAGTGCTGGCGTGTCCCCGTGGGGGTCACTCGCCAGGACATTGTGCTGTTGGCAGGAACTCCTACGTGAGGCTGCGCCACCTCTGCACCAACACCTGGATCCAGAGCACCAACGTGCCCATCGACATCGATGAGGAGAGGCCCATCCGCCTCATGGTACGGCCCTGCTCCCTCCTCTCCCCCCGGGCTTATCCCCTTGTCCCCAAGAGCTCTTAGGATGCTCCTTCCCTCCCATCACCCAGGGACTGAAACATCCTGTGTGATCCAAAGGGATGGGTGGACACCAGCCTGGAGCCCACCCCAGTCAGCCAGAGCCCACCCCAGCCCCAGATGGGGACAAACTGGGTCACTGATGTCAGCAGGGGTGGTGGCAGATGGTGGGGACACACCTGGCATAGCCCTGTGTGTGTGATGCTGCTTCTCTGTTGCTTCCCAGCTGGGCACATGCCCCACCAAAGAGGACAAAGAAGCTTTTGCCATTGTCTCCGTGCCTGTGTCCGAGATCCGGGACCTGGACTTTGCCAACGACGCCAGCTCCATGCTGGCCAACGTGGTGGACAAGATGAACGAGGGATTCCTCAGCCAGAACGACCGGAGGTAAAAGGCCCCTGGGAGATGAGATCCTCCAAGGGCTCCTCATCCCCTGCCTGGTGCTGGTGCCAGGGCTGCCCTGCTTCCCTGCCCACAACCCCAATCCACGCCTGCTTCTCCCAGGAGCCTGGCGAGGAAACCAGATAACGGCACAGCCCCGCACCGGCCCCTCCTAGAAAAATATCCTAGAAAAATATCCCAGAAAAATATCCCAGAAAAATATCCGAGGGGCTGGGAGATGGCCCCACGATAGGGGCAGCCGCCTTAGTCACTGTATTATTTTTAGGTGGGTGGGTTCTTGGTGCTTCCTGAGCAAACACAGATCCCTGTGGGACAGAGCGAGCGGCTTCCACCCTGCCAGCCTGGCCCACGGGGGTGACCACAGGGGTGACCACAGGGGCAGAGGTGTTAAATGCAGAATCTCTGCTGTAAGCCACAAGCAAAGCCCCCCAGACATCCACCCTGGCACGTATAGGAGCCACAGGGGCTGCAGATCCAGCCACTGACCTCCATCAGAGAGTGCGGGATCAGCCAGCAGCTCCCCTGGCAGGTGTCTGAGGCTCTTTGGTCCCCAAAACCCACCAGCATCACTGCAGGGACCTGAGTCTGGGCAGGTGAGCAGCCCCCAGCCCACTCACCACGTGTCTCTTGGCAGGTTTGTGATCCAGCTGTTGGAGGACTTGGTGTTTTTTGTCAGTGACGTCCCCAACAATGGCCAGAACGTGCTGGACATCGTGGTGACCAAGCCCAACCGGGAGCGGCAGAAGCTGATGCGGGAGCAGAACATCCTGAAGCAGGTGGGTGGCCCTGGGGCCCTGCATCCCAGCAAGGCTGGGACATGTCCTGTGGAGATGTCCTGTCCTGCTCAGGGCCACTCTGGGTGCCAGGGGCATGGAAAACCCTGCAGAGGAGGGCCTGGCCTCCAGCTCATGCCACGTCCAGCCACGCGCAGGAGGGTGGCGTGGAGCAGGACGCGGCCCTGACCTCTAATTTTGGGCAGATCTTTGGGATCCTGAAGGCCCCTTTCAAGGACAAGGGCGGGGAAGGGCCCCTGGTGAGGCTGGAAGAGCTGTCGGACCAGAAGAACGCTCCCTACCAGTACATGTTCCGCCTGTGCTACCGCGTGCTCCGGCACTCCCAGGAGGATTACCGCAAGAACCAGGTGACGGGGGGAACTCTCCATCCTCGTGGGACCTCGGGGGGTGACTCCCTATCCCTGTGGGACCTCGGGGGGTGACTCCCCATCATCCCTGTGGAGCCTTGGAGGGTGACTCCCCATCCCTGTGGGACCTCGGGAGGTGAATCCCCATCCCTGTGGAGCCTCGGGGGGGTGACTCCCT
>VZTB01002907.1:0-11262 GCA_013397245.1 Thryothorus ludovicianus | reverse complement strand
GGCAGTTCTGGGAATGCCAGGGAATATGGAGCACCTGGAAAAGAGGGATGATGGAAGGTTAAAGGGGGGGAATTCCAGGGAATATGGAGCAGCTGGAAAAGCGGGATGCTGCCGGGTCAAGGGTGGCTTAACCCCGGGAGATGCCAGCGCTGGGAATTCCAGGATGCTGTGCCAGAAACCCCTGGAATTGCAGGGATTGAACCACCTCGGAACCCCTAAAAATCGAACTCTCACCCCGGGGGCCGGGATAACTCCAAACATTTATCCTCTGGGAACACCCGGAATAGAAATCCACGCTCCTGATCTTTTCTTTCTTTATTTTTTTGGGGGAAGCGCGGCCGCTCCCCCCGCCCCGCTCCTCCCGGGGCGGCTCCTGGGAGGGGTTTGCGGAGCAAATCCAGTGAAATTTGGCAGGAAGCGGCAGCTCCCGGCCGCACATTTCCCTGCGTGCGGGAGGAATTTTTGGAGCCCGGGAGGAAGGAGAAGCGGGGACGGGGCTGAGCCTCCCCCCAGCGCAGCCGCCGCGATTTGAGGTAAATTCGGGGCTCGCAGCCGCGCTCGGGGTTTCATTTAAAACATTTCCAAACTTTTCCAAACTTCCCTTTCTTCGCGGCTCAAAGTTTCATTTCCCTTCCTCTCCCCGAACGTGTTTTGCTCCCTCTCGCATCGTGATGTAAGACTGAGGGAGGAAAAAAAAAATAAAATTTCTATTTCTCCCAATTCTTGCGGCCCGAGCTGGACTTGCCGAAGATTTTCAGTGTCGCTTTTTAAAGAAGTCTTGGCCGAGCTGGAAATTTTATCCCTTTTTTTTTTTATTTTTTGCTCCCAGCCATTCCCGGTTGGAATAAAAGACGAGCTGCAAACTGCCCGCGAGTTCGGGCAGTGCCTGAGCTGGGATATCGGTAAAATATCCCGAATTTTCGAGCAAAAAACCTCGGTTCGTGCCATCAGCGTTGGGTGAATGTCACCTGGGTAAATCGGGGAGGCTCTTGGAGTTCTCCTCTCTGGATAATTCCCGTTTTTTTCAGGGGGAAAACTCCGGGCAGATGTTTGGCAGAAGGTGTAAAATATGTCCTTAATTAATTTTTTTTCTGCTGTCACTGCTGAGGATTCTCTGAGCTCACCAGCAACACTTTAAAAGCTGTTTTATCCTAATAAATCCTAAATAATTTTTAGGATTATTTCGGGATATCCCCCTGGAAAGCTGTCCCGGGATGTTCAACCCGACCCGGGCTGCCCTCATAAATAATTGTGAATTAATATTTCCTTCCCCGTGAGTTTTTTGCTGTTGCTGTGTGAAGATAAAAGATCCAAGCCCAGATAATTTAGAATATTAGAGAGGAAACTCCAAGTTCGGATATCTGGGAGTGGAGCAGGAAAATAATTCATCATCTCCACAATCAGCTCATAAAGGTGACAGCGAAGTGTTCCCAATTTTTCCTGGATACAGCCTGAAAATCACGGATTTTGGGCTCCTCCTTCCCAGTTTTCTCCTGCACTGAGCCACCCACGGTGGTGAAATTTCCTCGGTGGGGGAGTGGGGAGCAATTAAAATAATATTAAATGAAATAAAAGTGTGAATTGCTGGAATATCCGAGTGCTCAGGGAGAACCCACACCTCGAGTGAGTGCCGGGTGCTCCAGGAGGGAATTTTTGTAATCCTGGTCCCAAAGGCAGGAGGATATTGGGAAACATCTCCGAAAATGGGTTCTCAAGGGAAATTTAATCCTCAAATCAGGCTCAGGATTCCTCTCCAGTCAAACCCAGCAGGAGCTTTGTGGGTGCAGAAATGAGAATTTTCGGGAGAAAACTTCGGGGAGGTTTCAGCAGCTTGGAAAAGCCCTCAGGACTGCAGAGTTCAGGACAATGTTCCTGCCTTCAGCAGGGTGATTTAATGGAAAATCCGTGTGTTTTGCTGGAAGTTCACTCCTTTCACAGGTTGAGACCCCAAAATGCTTTCCCAGAAATGAGCTTTGGGATTTTTATCCATGACTTGACTGCCAAATTCACTGTCTTTACTGTCCCTGTGCTCTGCTCTGCTTTCCTTTCCTTTCTCTAATTTGTCTTTATTTCCCCCTTTTATTCCTTCTCCCCCTGAACACTTCCAGAGCATTCCTGGCAAACCAGAGCTCCCAGTTCCAGGCACTGGGACCATCCCCAGCTCTCCCAGGTGATTTTCGTTGCCCTTTTTTTGACATTTTGTGTCCCAATTTTCCTGTGCCCAAAAACTCCCCGGGAGGAGAAGTTCCACTCCTAAAGCACAGGAGTTTGTTATTCCAAGGGGGATTTCCCAGGAATAACAGCAGCCAGTTTTGGAGCCCGGCTGTCCCGCTGGAGGATTAGGGAGCTTTAATTAAGAAAGCATCACCCAGAGGGTGAGGAATGATCCCCTCCTCCTGGGGGGATTTCAGACCCACCTGGCAATCCTCACCTCGGAAATTCGGGATGTTCAGCCCCGAGCCAGGCTGAGCTCTGCTCCTCCAGCACACAAAAAATCCTTTTTTATTTTGGGGTTAATTTTCCCCCCTCAGATGAATTTTTGGTGTTTAATTAATGTTGCTGTGTGGGGATAAAGATCTAAAGACCAGGAGAGCTCAGAAGGTCACAGAGATCCGGGTTTAGAAATCTGGAATGCAGCAGGAAAACTTTTCCTCATCTCCATCAGGAGGAATTTATCTCTGTAAGGACACATTCGTGAGGATATATTTATAAGGATACATTGATATATTCTTTGTAAGGATAAATGCCCTAAAATTTGCAAGGCCACCAGGATTTTTCCAGGGAAGAGCACCTGGATCCACGGGCAGCTCCTTTCCTGAAGGGGCTCAGCTGAACAGCTCCCAAACCCAGGCCGTGGCCTCTTCCCAAATCTGCTCCAATTCCCAACTGGTCCCAGTCTGAGCCCCCCAGTGCATCCCAGGAGGCACAAAAAGCTCTTTGGGATGAGAGGGATGTGTGAGGATCTCCTGTCCATGGCACAGCTGGGATCCAGCTCTGTTTTACCTGGAAGTTCCTGATTTCCTGCTCTCTTCCCTGTGCCTGGGGAGAAGGGGCAGGAATGCAGATGTGGATTCGGGCACTCTCAGGATCCAGGCCAGCCCCAGCCCTGGCTGCTCCAAGGGACTGGAAATAGGAACCAGAAATTCCCAGTTCACCACGAACCAAACTGGTGGGAAAAGGGGGGTGGGCTTGGACTGAAAGGGGGAAATTCGGGAAGGAATTCCTCTCTGTGAGGGTGGGGAGGGCTGGGATGGAATTCCCAGAGGAGCTGTGGCTGCTCCTGGATCCCTGGAAGTGCCCAAGGCCAGTTTGGAGCACTGGGACAGTGGGAGGTGTCCCTGGGCATGGCAGGGATGGAATGGGATGGGATTTAAGGTCCTTTCCAATCTAAACCATTCCAGGAATCTTTGATTTTTCTTTTCCCATCCCTCTGTGGATGCTGCTGGAACAGCCCTGGACACTGGGAATTTGTTGGGTGGGAGGGCCCAGAGGGGCAGGACACAGGGAATGGCTTCCACTGCCAGAGGACAGGGATAGGTGGGAAATTGGGATGGAATTCCTGTCTGGGAGGGTGGGAGAGGCTGGGCTGGAATTCCCAGAGGAGCTGGGGCTGCCCCTGGATCCCTGGAAGTGTCCAAGGCCAGGCTGGATCGATCTGGGATAGTGGGAGGGGTCCCTGCCCATGGCAGGGATGGAATGGGATGGGATTTAAGGTCTCTTCCAACCCATCCCATTCCAGGATTTTCAGATTTAATCAAACAGTGATGAAAAGGGCCCTGATCAAGGAATTTTCACAGGGATTTTTCCATCCCTCTTTGCTCCCTGCCTGCTGCAGTTTCCCCTCCTTGTCTGACCAACATTCCCAAGTGCTGGAATGGGAATTTCCACCCCTGGAAATTCCAAGAACACCTGGATGTGACCCTGATTTGGTGATGAGCAAGGTGGTAGCCTGGATTTGGTGGTCTTAAAGGTATTTTCCAAACTGAACAATTCCAAGGCTCTGGGGGCCTTTCTGGAGCTCCTTTTCCCACCGGGAAATCTCCAGTCTGATGTTCCCTTGGCCTGGGATCTCTGCTGGACTTTGGGATTTTCTGCCAATGTTGGTGCCTCTGATCTTTCCAGGGACCTTTGTGGCTCAGGATTTAGGAGTGGGAATGAGAAGGGATTTAATCCATGGGGATTTAACCTTTGGAAAGCCCCTGCCATGGCTGGGCTAAGACTCTTGGATCAGTGGGGAAAGGGATCCAAAATCCCATCCCAGGGAACGGTGGGATTTTATTCCCTTTAATAATTCCGGAGAGGTTTCCTGGTGAAGAGGCTGGAGAGCTCCTCCGGCGGCACCGGGAAATCCTGTTCCCACCCCGAGGAATGCACCTGGGGCGATGGAGTGTGGAACTGGGAATGCGGGGATTCCTGGGATTCCCGGGATTCCCAGTTCCAAGCGGCTGCACTGCAACGGTTTGGAGCCCCGGGGACAATCGAGATAATTGTCCCCTGCTCCCGGGGTTTCCTGGTCGTTGCTGGATCCTCGGACACAAAGGGATCCCATCCGGGCTCCCATCCGGCATTCCAGACTTTCCTTTTGTTGTCCAGACGGGGATGGGAGCAGGGAAGTGCCCGGCTCTGGGGTTTGTCCCAGCCCATCCATTGTTTGGGTGATGGGATCCAAAAGGGGATTTTTGGCTGGGATTGGGCTCGGGAGATGAGCGGGCTCTGCTACACCTGGGAAAGTGTCTGGAGAAGGAGAAACTCGGGATGAGGAGCTTTGGGAGGGCCATGAAAAGGAGGGAGAGGGATTTTAAATGGGCAGAGAGTGCCAGGACAAGGGGCAGGGGTTTTAAACTGCCAGAGGGTGGGGATAGTTGGGATTTGGAGAAGGAATTCCTCCCTGGGATGGCGAAGGGCTGGGATGGAATTCCCAGAGCAGCTGTGGCTGCCCCTGGATCCCTGGAAGTGTTCCAGGCCAGGTTGGATCACCCTGGGATTATGGGAAGCGGCAGGGGTGGGACTCGATGGGATTTAAATCCCTTCCAACCCAAACCATCCCAATTCCATAACAATTCCATGTTTTTTCCTCACCATCCTCTGCCTCCATCCCCTCTGAGACCCAGCACTGGAGCCCTGGAAAGGGCTGAGTCAGCAGCCACCGGGATCATGTCTGAAAACCTTAAATTACACATTCCTGTGGGCATGGAGCTCAGCTTCCAGCCTGGAATATGGCACAGAGAGCCCGGAGACCTGGAGCCTTTCCTGCCTTCTCCACCGGCTCTGCTCGATGGGTTTTTAATGTTCTGTCTTGGACTCCTTTGAATGGAGACACCAAAATGCTGCTCCTGACGTCAGGAATAAATCTGGAGGTTGTTAGAAGCTGTGAGGGGAGCAATGAGCCTGGAAAAAAAAAAAAAAAAAAAAAAAGGAAAATCCAGCCCAAACCAAACCTCCTGGATTTATTCGCAGGGAGCTCAGCACGTGCAGCTCCCTCAGACTTGAGGAACAAACGTTTCCCAGTGGTTTTGCTGGAATATTTTCCATGTTAAGTGGTGTTATTGTGGTTTTCTGGTGCCCCCACAATGTGTGGGTGCAGTTGGCTCTGCCCTTTAAATGTTATTTTTTTTTATCCAGGCTGTGGCTGAAGGGCAGGGAGAGCTTTCCTGGATATCAGAGCCCTGAAATGTCTGGGAGCTGAGGAGGGAGATTCCAGGAAAGAATAAATCTGGGATTTCTGTGCCTGTTGTGCTGTGGAGTGAAAGAACTGCCGGGCAATTTTCTCTGCTGTCAATCCTCTAAATCCTGCCTCAAATCCCAGTGGAAAAGGACCTGGATGCTGTGGATCAGAGCCATGGAATGGTTTGGGTGGGAAGGGACCTCAAATCCCATCCCCTTCCACCACCCCAGGGTGCTCCAAGCCCCGTCCAGCCTGGCCTTGGGCACTTCCAGGGATCTGAGCTCTCCCACGGCAGAATTCCATCTTCCCTCCTGTCCCCTCGGGATACACAAAGCTGAGAGCCCATCCCAGTGCTGGAGCTTTGGGAGCTTTCCCTGGGTTCTGATGAGTTCCTGAAGTTTCCCTGTTGTGCCTGGGTTTTGTGGGAATCCCAAATCATGGCTGCGGACAAATCCTTCTGGATTCTGCCCTTCCTGACTTAATCTGAGGAGATTTTCTTGAGCCCCTCAATGAACAGGGGCTGTGGGAGTGGGAGGGTTCATTTTGGGGGCTGCAGATCCTGTGGAAGTTCTGTCTCCTGGAGTTTGGGATGAGAGGGAGCTCAGGGGGCTGCTGCTGACCTGGCCTTGTGCAGAATTCCCCCAGGATTTCTGCACGTGGAATGGGATTCCTGAGTGGTTTTCCAGTGCCTTCTCCTCGAGGAGCCCCTCCTGATCCCACAGCAAAGATGGGACACGGTGCTGCTGCACCTGAGCCGTTTTTCCTAGGGATGGGTTGGGAATGTGTTCCTACAATCTTCCTTTTTACCCAGCCACAATTCCCTATACATTTATATATAGGGAATATATCATATTTCTTTTATATTTTCTCATCAGGATTTCTCCAGCTCTGTGAGCAGGGCCAGGGCTTGGACTCAGATGATTCTTGTGGGTCCCTTCAATCCCAGGATACTCAATGATTCCCAAATCCCTGAATTCCTGGGGGACAAAAGCAACCCCAATTTGGGCTCCAGGGCAGCCTGGCTCAGCAGAGCTTTGCCAAGAGCCCAAGTTCCACCTCCTGGATCTGCTCTAATCCCAATTAGTGTCTCCCAGGCTAATCTTGGTCCCAATTAAAGCAACCTGGAACTCTGCCTTGACCTTCCCCTCCCTCCCAGCTGCTCCTGAGGTCTCCGAGCTCTGGGATTCTTGGAAAGCAGCTCCGGCTCATTAACACCTCCGGGAGCTCAGCTGGGAGCCACCCCCAGCCCTCCCCCGGCTGCTTTCCCCAAATTGTTGTGTCTTTTGGCTCCAGTCCTTGGTGAGACGGCTGCAGGAGGTTGGGTTCGAGCAGGGAAAGGGCTGGAAAAGGGAATTCACAGCTTGGAGCTGTTCCTGGATCCCGAGGGATGTCCCAAGGCAGGGCTGACACGGGTCCCTGTTTGCCTTGGCACGGGGCAGGTTCTGGGCTGGCCGAGCCTTTTCTCCTCTCAGATATTCAGGTTTCATTGACACTGAGCTTTCTGCAGGCTCAGAAAGAAAAACCGTGGCCCAGAGGGGAATTTGTTCACATTCTGTTTAAGATGCTGAAGCGCTGCCTTATCTCTGACAGCTGCAGGGTTTGTCTGAGAGGTTGTTCCACTCCTCATCCGCCTTTTCCTTCCCAAATTTCCCTCAAGCAGCTGCAGGACCATGCAGATGCTCCAGAAGGTCCCAGAAATATAAAGAACAAATATTTATAAACAGAGCCCTGCATTCTCAGCGTGTGGGACAGCCCTGGGAAAGCTTTAACAAGCCTTGAGAAACCCAAATAATGAACCTCTTAAAACCCAAATAATGATCCTTTTAAAACCCAAATAATGATCCTTTTAAAACCCAAATAATGATCTTTTCTGAACCCAGCTGGGATTTGGGGCTAACTCTGCCTCCTCATCTGGATTTTCAGGGAGAGGTTCTGCAGCCCGAGTTTTTGAGGAGGGTTTGGCTGAGGCTTTAAAAATGCTGTTCCTGCAGCAGCAAGGATGGAGCAGATCAAACCAGATGTTTGGGACAGAGCAGATTAATACAGATGTTGTTTGGGGATGGAGCTGATCAATGCAGATGTTCAGGGATGGAGCAGATCAAACCAAATATTTAAAAATGAAACCTGAAGCTCAGATTTTCTGCAGAGCTCGAGGCTGAGGTGAAACTTCTCCCCTCTGGTGTTTGGACTCACAGCTCCCACCTGTCCTTCCCTGCCTTGATCCATGGGGATTCCTGGAATTTTTTATCCCTCCTGGAGCATCTCCCTGCCCCCATTTGTCCCCCTGGGCTGAACCCATCCCGTGTCCATTAAAATGTCACCGAGGTTTGTTCAGAGCCCGGTGCTGGGCTTGGGATGTGTGACTGGGACCAGTCCAGGTACTGGAGCTCCTGGATTTGGGATCCTGGATCCCTCTGGAGCTCCTGGATCCGGGATCCTGGATCCCTCTGGAGCTCCTGGGTCTGGGATCCTGGATCCCTCTGGAGCTCCTGGATCTGGGATCCTGGATCCCTCTGGAGCTCCTGGGTTTGGGATCCTGGATCCCTCTGGAGCTCCTGGATTTGGGATCCTGGATCCCTCTGGAGCTCCTGGGTCTGGGATCCTGGATCCCTCTGGAGATCCTGGGTCTGGGATCCTGGATCCCTCTGGAGCTCCTGGATCCAGGATCCTGGATCCCTCTGGAGCTCCTGGATTTGGGATCCTGGATCACTCTGGAGCTCCTGGATCCCTCTGGTCCTGCCCTGCCAGCTGCATTCCCATTGGAAAATCCCCTCTCCTTGGAGGGAGCAGCAGCTGCATTTCCTTCCTCTCATCTTTTCCTTCCTCTCATCTTTTCCTTCCTCTCATCTTTTCCTTCCTCTCATCATTTCCTTCCTCTCATCCCCTCCAGCCCTCTCCAGCCTGGGGCAGGATCTGATTTTATTCCTCTCTCTCAGCCTCACCTCCTGACCTACAAAAAAATTGGCTCCTCCAATCCCAATGTTTGTTTTCCAAGGTTTTTTTCCCCTCATACTCCCCCAATCCTGATTTATGTGATCTGTTGTAAAACCTCCTCTCTCTTTTCCTGTTTCCCCTCCAATGCTGGGCTTTAATCCCCGTGCTTCTGTTTTATTTTTCCCTTCCTTAGGCAAACTCTTTCCATTCCCAGTTTTCAGAGCATTCCAGCGGGAATCTCCTGAGCCCCATCCCTGTTTAAACCCCAGGGAAACTGAGGCACAGCCCTGGAAATTACCTGGAATTCTGACCCACATCCTCCTCGAGCAGCTTTAAAAGCTTTCATGGATTTTGTATCTTTATGTGAGGATGTGGTTTTCCTGGGGATGTTTTTTTTTTTAGGAATAGACCAGATTTAGCTGAAATTCCAGAGAATTTTAGTTCCTAGACATCTTCTGTGGAGCCAAATCTTCTTCCTTTCTCCCTCTCCTCCGGTGGCTGCCAGGAAATAGCAGAGCTCCAAAGGCACGGGGAGGTTTTTCCCACTGAGCTCTGGCATTGCTTCCCTCGGAAATTATGGAATCCTCACCCCCCCAAGTCCTGCTTGACCACTCCACGTGCCTGGATGAGAGTGGGAAGCAGAAGAAGAACAGGATTAAATTCCTGGATTAAATTCCTCTCGTGAGTCAGGAGAAGTTGCCTGTTCCTACCTTAAATTGTACTTGGGCAATAAATCCCCATCCAGACTCACAACCACAATCTGGAGACATTTTCCACTATTCCCAGTTTATCCAAGGCTTCTGCCAAGTGTCTGCTGATTTCCACAGATGGAACCAGACATGCAGGAACAGAAATAAATCTTTTATCCCATTGGGAGCCCAGACTTTGGGATAAATCCCTCACTGCTGGCCATGAGATTCCCTCACCCTCCTGGTTTTCCACTGTTCGTGATGGGTTTGGATTCTTGATGGGGAGAAAAAAATGGTTCAGTTCTGTCCTGGCAGGATTTGGATGAAGTTTTCCTGCTGGATTTGTGGAAAAACAGGAAAATTATTTGTTACAACTTCCAACCTAGAGAATTTTACCTGCACAAAATATATTTTTGTGGAGAAATTATGTGGCAAGTTGCCCTAAACTTATGGAGGGGGGAGTTTCCAGTTTGTCTGTGCACCCCACGAGAAAGAATTGATCTGATTTTGCTTTTTCCAGGTGATGTCCGAGGAAACCTCAATTTCCAAGAGATATTGATTTTGTATCACTACAAACATTAATTAAAACCTGATTTTCTTCCAGGACAGCTCTGCCTGGATCTGCGAGCCCCGAAAATGGGAAGATCCCAAGATTTTCCCTCCGCCCGCCTCCTGCTGCTGCTGCTGCTGGCCCAGCTGAGCTGCGCCCAGTACGAGCCCTGGCCGTACCTGCCCAGCTACCCCGAGCCAGCCCCCCAGGTGTTCCAGCCACCCCAGAGAGCCCCAAACGTCCCCAAAATCCAGCTGAGGCTGGCGGGGCAGAAAAGGAAGCACAACGAGGGCAGGGTGGAGGTGTTCTACGGCGGCGAGTGGGGCACCGTGTGCGACGACGACTTCTCCATCCACGCCGCCCACGTGGTGTGCCGGGAGCTGGGGTACGTGGAGGCCGTGTCCTGGCTGCCCAGCTCCAAGTATGGAAAAGGAGAAGGTGAGGGGAGCTTGGGATAGGGAGAGGGGCTTTTTCAGCTCCTAGGAATCCCAGATTTCTGTCCCATTGGTGGCCGTGGGGTGTTTCGTGCTGGGNGGGAGCTGGGGTACGTGGAGGCCGTGTCCTGGCTGCCCAGCTCCAAGTACGGAAAAGGAGAAGGTGAGGGGAGCTTGGGATGGGGCTTTCCCAGCTCCCAGGAATTCCAGATTTTTGTCCCATTGGTGGCCGTGGGGTGTTTCGTGCCGGGAGCTGGGATATGTGGGGGTCGTGTCCTGGCTGCCCAGCTCCAAGTACGGAAAAGGAGAAGGTGAGGGGATCTTGGGATAGGGAGAGGGGCTTTTCCAGCTCCTAAGAATCCCAGATTTCAGTCCCATTGATGGCTGTGGGGTGTTTCCTTCTTGTGCTGGGAGCTGGGATACGTGGAAGCCAAGTCCTGGCTGCCCAACTCCAAATACAGAAAAGGAGAAGGTGAGGGGATCTTGGGATAGGGAGAGGGGCTTTTCCAGCTCCTAAGAATCCCAGATTTCAGTCCCATTGATGGCTGTGGGGTGTTTCCTTCTTGTGCTGGGAGCTGGGATACGTGGAAGCCAAGTCCTGGCTGCCCAACTCCAAATACAGAAAAGGAGAAGCAGAGTGGTGTTTTAGAATAGGGATGGGGCTTTTCCAGCTCCCAGGAATCCCAGATTTCTGTCCCATTGGTGGCCGTGGGGTGTTTCGTGCCGGGAGCTGGGATATGTGGAGGTGGTGTCCTGGCTGCTCAGCTCTGAATACAGAAAAGGAGAAAGTGAGGGGAGCTTGGGATAGGGAGAGGGGCTTTTCCAGCTCCCAGGAATCCCAGATTTCTGTCCCATTGGTGGCCGTGGGGTGTTTCGTGCCGGGAGCTGGGATATGTGGAGGTGGTGTCCTGGCTGCTCAGCTCTGAATACAGAAAAGGAGAAAGTGAGGGAATCTTGGGATAGGGATAGGGGCTTTTCCAGCTCCCAGGA
>VZTB01002901.1:0-13561 GCA_013397245.1 Thryothorus ludovicianus | reverse complement strand
CCAGGAAGAGACACAAATCCTAGACCTGACCAAAGACTATAGATATCCAAATCACACCCCAGACACAGCACTGTCTGCCCATTCTTCGGACACTGAACGGAGATGAGACCACATGAATAATCAGAAGGAGAAAAAAAAGACAAAAGGAACTCTAGCCCCAGGCTAGAAAAACAGGATAAAATATGGACTCATGAACCAGACCTTTGTGAATGTCACTGGTCTGCTGTGACAGGGGCACAGACCTGAATTCACCCAACGTTCAAACATTGTCCAATTCTATTGTGGCTGGCAAAAAGATTGTAATTTGAGTTGCAGAATAAACCCTGTTCATTCTTTTTCTCAATCTGGCTCTTGCAAATTTATTAATTTGGCCTGATTCGATCGCTGTCTATAACAGTGTTTTTTCTACCTATTTTTCAAGATCTCACTAATACAAAGCTGTACACGAAAACTCAGTGCTTTCTTGTGTTTACATGGTGTCAGTTTTACCTCCAATATTACATTTGGCATGCTTATCAGTGCTATCATTGGACTGTAAAGTAAATAAATGAAGTTTCTTTCTTCAGCTACTTTATCTCCTAATAAAAAACCCCAAAACATCAAAACATTAAATTAAAAAAAGAAAATCTTCAATTTCTAATTCAAAGACACCTTTATTCGAAGGTGTCACCAGGGTCTCATTCAGTTGGCTGAAGCTGCAAGACTAATGGTCACATCCGTGGTCTGATCTCTAATTTTACAGTCATCTTGTCTTCAATAGCCTGTAGATTTTCTTCGGCAGGTTGTTTGTAATGATAATTAATTGATCACTGCTCGACTGCTCAGGTACTACATCAGCTTTACAGACAGTGTGCTTAAACTCCCTCAGATTTACATTCACTCAGCTGTTCCAGTTACCTCAGCCCTGTGCTGCAGGTGCTTGCCATAAGGAAATGGAACCACCTAAACTAAAAAGGTTTTCATCAACCAACCGTTTTTACAATTTTAATGTTTTGGGTTTTTTTTCTGTCTAGGATTCAAGGTCTATCCAGGTTTCAAGTACTAATATATAATATAGTTTTTGAAGTAATAGACTGAACTAAAGGCATGCCACATAGAGGAAAAAAGGATTCCTGCTCCATCACTTCTTCAGTTTCTATAGTCCAAGGCACCAAGTCAATAAAACAAATGGTACAGGAAAGAACAATGGCGTGAAATAGTAAGGCACTTGGCATTGCAATAAGTGAACAGCAGGATGCTGCTGTTGCATTTTTGTAGGCATCATGAGACACAATCAATTTAAGGAGATTTTCCTAATTATTCAAGGTGTCTTTGAATACTTTAGTGATTCAAATTCAGGACAAAGGAGGAGAGTACTCAGAGGATATAACACATGTTTTCTTAACCTAGCCTAAAGTATTAAGACTATTATATCACTGCTTGAGTACGGCAGGAATGCTTTGTTTGGCAAAGTTAGTGGTTGAGTTTTTAGTAATTTATGTCCAACTGGTAATTATAAATTACAGTGAAAACTTGTCTAATATCAACATGCATGCTACTCTAGAAGTCCAGCTGTCATTCAGAGTGTGTTTAGAACAGAATGTCAAAGAGAATGCTGCTTCATACTAGAACAACTTGCTTTCAGATTTTAGGTCCAATGTCACTTTTGCTAAAACCAAAATTTTATGTTTCATTCTCTTTCACACACTTTGGGTTGACCACAGAGTTTTCAAGAGCTGACAGATTTTTTATGTCATTGAGATCAATCAGTAGGATAAATATAAAAATCCTGGAGGATCTTCTAACCCTACAAAGGCTTTGGAACATTTATCTTATTTCATACAACTGGGTCTTGAGGTTAGAACATCTGGGAACTATGCTAACATCAAAAGACATAAAAACAGCTCAGGTGAAAGAGAGGTGTTATTCAGCTTCAAAAACACCTATTTTGAATTATCCAGGAGTTAATTCAATCTTCCAAATGCTGATGGTCTACATGAAATGAATTTTTATGGCTGTCTAGTCTCTGGTAAAAAACTTCTAGCACTAAATGGATTTTGACTTCAGTTATAACTTCTCTTCTTAAATATACCCAGGAGGCTCAAGGACTATGATTTATTCTGCTAAACAGCCCGTTCATGCCTACATTACCACCAACAGTCCCACTGAAATTTTGCTCTCAGGTAAAATTAGGATCCAGTTTCACATTCTCAAAACACTTCTTTTTGTATGCAAATGCTTGCCACAGCAACAGTCAGCACAACACTGGTGTTGCTTTGAGTGCCTACCTATCCCCCAGGAAGGAGACCTGGTCCTCTGGAGCTTTTATTCTGCCATAACTCAAAGGTTTTCATATCCTCTGGAAAAGAGAAAAAAAAAAAGAAGTGCAGCATAAACATTTGTTAGCACATCAGTTTATATAATTGCTGCAACACAAACACATAGAAGATACAGCTGTTACCTGCTATTTTGGGTTATGGCTCTGCAATACTCTTTAGGAGGACGCCTTTAACTTTCAGTCATATTTCTGACCAGTCTTTAGCCTTTTAGGATGAGCCAAGCAAAGCAGGATTCATTTTGTCTTTGTTGTTATTAATACTGTTGATTGGCATCTGAAGGACATTCTTCCTCTGGGAAAAACCTGCAATGTTTTACTGCAGTAACATATATTTGGGGTGCCAGAAGTAAGGTATTTGTTATCAACCACATGATGGAAAAATGCTAGATGGTAAAACAGTAACTAAAGATCTATGCCAGAAGGAGGGAAAACTTTGAACAATGGAAGGAATTAGAATGTTTAGGTATCAATTTGGTGAGGTTTGAGATGAGCATTATTGGGAAATTGGATGTGTGGAGTGCTTAATATAGGAATATTTGAAGAATATAGGAATATTTGAAGATACTATAAGTTTAGTCTGAAATATTGATTTTCCTCAAAAGTAGTCTTTGATGAGAGGAAAGAGCTATTGAAATGATTTGCACTCCAAATGCAAAAGATCAATATTTAAAAAAACACTCAAACAAAAAAACCCCACAAGACTGAAAAAACTGATCTGATCTCGATCTTCCTTATTCTGTTATTATGTTCTATTATTCAGTCTAGAACAGATGACAGCTGACTGTCATGTTTTAGCTCCAACCAGCAACCAAGTTACTTGCTCACTCACCCCTGGCAGAATAGCGGAGAGAATCAAAAGAGTAAAAGAGAAAAAACTGCTAGGTTGAGGTAAAGACACTTTAATAGGTAAAGCAAGAATTGCATGTACAAGAAGAGTGAAAAAATAAGGAATTTATTCACCACTTCTGGTGAGTGGACCCCAGAAAATCTGGGCTCCATCATACTTGATGGTGCCTTGGGAAGACAAACACCAGATATCTTTCTAACTATCTATCTTTCTAAATATATTTAGATAGCTTTCTAAATATCTATCTTCATAACTCCAGATATCTTTCACTTCCCCCTTCCCTCAGTTTACATACTGAGCATGAAGCCATATTGCCTTGGATTTTCCTTTATTCAGTTCAGGTCAGCTGTCTGAGCTGTGTCTCCTCTGAGTTTCTTGTGCACACCTGCACACCCACCCTATTCAGAGGTGGGGCAGTATGAGAATGTATTGGTTTTGCTCAGTCTGGTTTTTGGTAGCAGGGCCACAGAGGTGGTTCCTGTGAGAAGCTGCTGGAAGCTTCCACCATGTCCAGCAGAACCAATCCCTGATGGCTCTGAAGGTGGACATGCTGCTGGCCAAAACTGTGCCAATGAGAGAGGCTCTGTGATGACATATTTAAGAAGAAGAGCATAACGAAGTGGGGACACAATTAATTCCAGTCAGAGAACAGGAAGAGGTGAGAACATGTGAAGGAAACAACATGGAGATACAAAGGTCAGTGGAGAAGGAGGAGGAGGTGCTGTAGATGCTGGAGCCAGGATTCCTCTGCAGGCTGTGGTGAAGACCATGGAGAAGCAGCTGTCAGTGGGAAGGAGAGAGGGGCTGGAGGAAAAAGGTGTTTTAAGGGCTTCTCATTATCCTCCTCTGATTTTGTTAGCAATAAACTCACTTTCCAACCTTTTGCTGAGCCTGTTTTGCCCTTGAAGTGTTTTTCTCCAGATCCTTACCTCAACTCATGAACCCAGCTAATTTTTTTTCCTTTTCCTCTCCTCTGCCCAGCTGTGGCAGGGGAGGATGAGCAAGTGACTCTTGTGGGTGCCTGGTGTTAGACCAGTGTCAAACCACAATGCCCATCCTCTGCTGTGCAGATGAGCCCAGCGGCAGTGTCCCCTTCACCACAGGAAGAGCACATTCACATGAGGGACAGCAGAGAGGGTATCATGGCCCATCAAAGGCCCCCCTCAAAGGGGTCCCCAGATCCTGCACCAGAGCACCACAACATGATGCGACAGATGCACATTGTTGCAAGGAAGAGTGTCAAACTTCGCCCCCTCAGGAGAGGCACCTGGGCGCTTTGACCTGGCCCAATATTTATTATTCCATTGGATTCTATACTTTTTGGCAAGGTGGTGGGGAACTCTCACCACCAAGAAAACTAGATGTGTGGAAGCCATGAAGCATTATTGGGATACTAAGGGTAATTTGCTTCTACCTAATCCCTGTCACTCTCTCTGTCCATCCCCCCACCTCTTCCTTCCTTCCTTCCTTCCTGCCTGCCAGCCTGCCTGCCTGCCT
This sequence comes from Thryothorus ludovicianus, assembly GCA_013397245.1. Classification (NCBI taxonomy): domain Eukaryota; kingdom Metazoa; phylum Chordata; class Aves; order Passeriformes; family Certhiidae; genus Thryothorus; species Thryothorus ludovicianus. The sequence goes on along the minus strand of VZTB01002901.1, from coordinate 8,900 downwards.
TCCTGCCTTCCGCACCTTCCTTCCTTGCTTCTTTTCTTTCTTTGCTTTATTTTCTTTCTTTTCTTTCTTTATGTCTCTCTTTCTTTGTCTCTCTCTTTCTGTCTTTCTTTTTCTCTCTTTGCCTCTTTTACTATTAAAAAAATATATAAATATTTTGGCACCAACATTTAATTTCTTTTGGTTTTAATCAAATTCTGGGGTATATTTTGAACCTTTCTGGGTTCAATAAATTTTATTCACAGAGACTGTTTTCTTTTCTCTTCTATATTTAAATTGATTCATAGCAGTGTCTTACCCAGGAAGTAGTGCTGTAACCTGTATTCAAGAAAGATCAACTCAGAACAGGAAGGAAGGAAAGGAATTCCTTAAACTAAAAGACCTGGAGGGCAAGAGAACAAATTGAGAAGAAAACTACCATTAAAAGCACCATTAAAACAAAATGTGAGAATAGTCTTTAGCAAGAATAATAAGGAGGAAAAAATTTAACTGATTCTACTGGACTTTGTTCCGTTCATAAAAAGAAAGATATGGATTAGTTGCCAATGAAAAAAGGAGACTGAAACTGAGGATCTTCCAGTTCTATGTCCCGAATTGTGTTTCAGAATTTCAAAAAAAAATGCATACATCATTTAGAATGGTTCTGGCTTTGGTAGCCTTGTTCTTTTTTATATGACTTGTACACTTCCAAAATAAGTTTCAGTCTTATACATGTCTGTCTGTCCATCAATCTGTCTACCTCCCTCAGATTTCACATTTATTAGTGGTTTGACAAGGTACACTTCAGCCTGGCTAATAAGTTCGATGAAAAGAAACCTGAGGAGAGGACCACAGTTCCTGACCTAACCTCCCATAGGCCTCAAAACTGCTGATGTAATTGGGGAAAATGCCAGGTTTTCAGGACAAATTTTTCTTGGACTTGAAACAACAGTGACATATTTCAAAGTGCAGGTTGGAAAAAATCACTTAAAGTTAGTCTTCTTATTCAGACAAAATGAGAGAGAAGGGTAATATCAATTATGAAGCAGAAAAAAAAAATCAGGAAAATGCCAGGGGGGAAAGCTGATAGTGTTTGTAGAATGGGAGTGAGAATGGGACAAGAACAGCTGAGCAGCCAGTAGAATATGAGACAAGGTATAACATGTGCCACCTGGCCAAGGTGAAACATAGATCTCCCCTTTGATGAAGGCATGTCAGCGATATAGTCTTGAGCTTAGAAACAGGGCAACATGCTACCCTGAATTCTGGCATTTAGCAATCTCACCAAAAATCCTTCTGTTTTCGTAGACTGTTAGATTTGTTTTCTCATCCCTCACCCTGAAATTAAAATGGAGAAAAGTATTTTACCACATTTATATCATCTTTTATCCAATCCTATATATAGAATTCATTAATTTAATACTGAGCAAGTATTCTGACCTCTTAATAGGTAATCACTTTATTGTCAGTTTCCTATTTTGTGCCTAAAATCAACATAGTAAAATAATAATTTTAGTAATTAGTCTGATCATTTAAATTAGATAAAGGTAAGGGGGCAGATCATGTCCAGTTCTCAAGTGCCCTATCTCCACTGAGAGACTGATGTAGGATAAAACACATTCTCTCTGTTAAGTGGTCTCTGCTGGATAAAGCAATCACTCCCTTTACTATTCCTTTTATCTTTTTGACTGTAGCACAGAGCAGCATCATTAAGATTGAATCACACAGCTCTCAGATTTCAAGTCCAGAAGACTACTGCGTAAATGACAGAAATTACTGTACATTACCACTTACAAAGGTTAGTGCAAAGCTTGTCTCATGCTCTGTGTCCTTCAGCTTCAGGGGAGCCCATTTGAGTCCCTTCTCATTTGTGCTGGTATAAATCTAGAATAATTTCATGCAAGTCAATCAATACATCATATATGAATGCATGTCTGCAGCAGGGACATCTCTGGTCAAGGTTACTACTTCATTAATTTCTGATTCTTTACAGCTGTTAAATTGCAGGTTAATTTACTAAAACATTGCATATGTAGAAGTTAAAGCATTAAAATAGCACTAGCTACATAAAAAGCAAAGTAGAAATTAACTAGAAATATGTGAATTATTCCTTTCCAACAGTCACAGATTATACCATGATCAAGAATGATAAAACAACTTTCATTGCTCTTTTATTAATAAAATTAATTTCTTCACTCATTCTTTTTTCTGTCAAAACCACTTGCAAATAAAATCTCCATTTGCAGTCATTTGAAATACTGAAATTTTGGATTTTTTGTAGTAAATAGTGATATGACTTTAATTTCATTTGTACATTTGAATCTACACAGAATAGCCATCTTCATTGTATTTTAATTCTGGTAGTAAGCAAACTGGGGCCAGAGGACTGCCAAATCTACTTTGCATCCTTAATGGCTCTCACGACACTGTCCTTAGGTCTTTGTGATCTCAATTACCCAGTGCATTATGCACTTAGAATTTTAATCAAATCAAGACATCTTACCCCGGACTACTCAGGTCAATATGCACCCCAATAGATCCAAAAGGTATGGGGGAAAGTCTCCTATATTTTTCAAGGGGTATTTTGCTACTAAATGGAAAATATTTAGCAGGGGAACTTCCATTATGTCCAATCCAAAGAGCAGGCCAATGGCAGGCATAGGGAGCCAAAATGTCAGACCAGTTCCAGTCCAGACACATGAGCCAGGCTGAGAAGCATGCTAACAAATTAGGTGTTTTTTTCCATTGTTAAAGAACATTTCTTGCATTTGGATCTAGTTCTTCCTTTCTTGGTGAAACTGGAAGAAATAAATCTGCTAACAGTTGTGGTTTTGATTTCTAAAATAAAGCCATTTTGTCACAGAAGTCTTACAGGGTTCTTAAAAGCTTTGAGGTAACACAACACACAAAATCCTGCTGTGTACAAGCTGCTGTTCTCTGCTTATCAAGACAAGAAGTGAGCCCCACAGAGGGCACCACTAGCTCATCAATCATCTGGCCCCAGAAGGGCATGTACACTGCCTGCTTACACATACACACACACACACACAGATATACATGCTCACATGATAACAAAGAGATTTTAATACATCCAAAAGTCTCTGGTTATTATTTTAGCTGCTGCAGCACTTGTGCTTCCACTAATTTCCAAAAGCAAACTGGGCATTGCATTCCTGTTGGTAGCAGAATTCTCCTACCAGTTTTGCCCAGCAATGACTAAGAATATTTATTTTTACTTTGAAGAGTGCTACCTTCATGTCAGAACCCACATCTACTTGGAACTCTCCAATGCCTTTGTTATTCTAGCACATAAAGCTGTGGTCTTCCACCAGTACAGATGTGCTCTCTGAGTGACAGGTTAGGTCCTAACTCTGCCCAGCCTGTTCTTAGATATAGAGCCAACAGTCTTAATACTGAGGAAACAGACTGCTTTAGTATGGCTGAAGAACATTGAAACATTTAAGAGTTGTAGAAGTAAAAGCATACATCTAGCTTCTGCTCCCTACACAGGTGACTAGTATATATAGAGTTAAAAACATAATTTCAAATACATTATTTAGCTACTATATTTCAGCCACTATGGACTATAAATCCTTGCAGGAAAAGCACATGAAGCTGAAAAATTCAGCTTTCATCCAAATTCACAGATTGAAACAGAATTCAAGTTACAGAGGTTGACACTGTTATCATAGGTCAGTATCACAATCACATGGGGTTTGATTTTATGTTGATAAAGCAAGTCTGCTAAAATATAAATAATTCTCACTACCTTTATTGTATTTCCATGGTTTTAAAATATTGTAGTCAAGTCAGTTGTACTCTGTCTCCAAATAGTTTGATGTTATAAGTAATAAAATTACAATAAAAGATGTCCATTATCCACACACAGATAAACACATACATATAGTATTTAATTCAAACACAGGAGAAAACGTCTCACCCACTTAATGGAAAAATACTTGAGCTAGACAAGGACAATAACTGACAAAAAATGATATTATTAGGATAATTTTGCAGTCATTTTTTATTCCAAAAAGTTGTATTTTTTTGTAAACCTGACATTTCCAAAACAGTGCAAGTGAATTAGAATACAGGTGAACACAAGCTTCTAAATACAGGTGACATCAGTAAGTGTGAACACATTCTTCCAACCACAAGTTCACAGAAAGAAATATAAAATTTTACAATATGTAAGCAGTGACATTCTGAGAAAAAGAAGGGACAATGGTGCAGGTACTCTACTGTGCATGCAAACCAAGCTCCAAAAGCAGTCTTCATGCCAATTTAATCAATACACATTCAATGAATGAAATTCTACTTTCATTTACATCCAAGAAACCATAGCAAGTGTGTAGACTAGGACAAAGGATAGAAATTTGTTCCATAACTCCCTTTATCCTTTAGTGAAAGCAATATTATATATTTCCATGTCAAATGGATACTATGCCTTAAACTTGAGCAAACTCCAAAATGCCCCCATAAACAGCAGACATTCAAGAAAATTGATACTAAATATTGTCATAGAAAACTTTTTCATATCAATTGCTTTCAGCAAGCTGGGCTACCTGCACATCACTGGTTTGGTATACAAGGTCATTACCATTCATGTATTTAGGCATTGAAAAAGCTGTTTTCACTGTTATGCTTGGCATTGTAGAAGGCTTCACCACTTTGAAATTAAAATATTGCTTAAGAGGTCTACAGGCTTGGGGCTTACATCAGACATAATTTTTTCCTCCGATAACCCAAGCAACTTGTGGGTTTTTCTTGTCAGATGTTGAATCAATACACCTAATTCACTTTAAAACTATTTTCTCCCTGATGCATGCAGATAGCTAATAGCTAATAAATATTGATCAATACTGTAGTAATAGCAGACATTTGATGGTAAAAAGCAAACAGGAATATGAATGTGGTCCATTTTTATAATTTGAAGCTATCATGGATATGGCAATGAAGACCAAGGCCTATTCTCCAGCAGATTTCTTGCATGTTCTCTGCGCTCAAGTTTCCAAACTTCCAGCTGTTCTTTTACCACACCCTTAAGGAAGAAGACATCCTGCAACCTTTCAATCCTGGTTTCACTTTCTACCACAGAGCTTGGCCCTTCTTTCCTTCACATGGATGTTATACCATGACATATAAACATGACATTTACTCCTTATTTACACAAAGTGCAAAATACAAGTAGAATCTAAACAAAGTTCCACTATTTCTATCCAGATATCCAAGAGCTTTTTGAAGAAATGTTTTTGAATTAATTACAACAGGATTTCTTCTAATTCAATGAACAATTTGTTAAAGAATTACCAGCAATGTAAGTGGCAAGCTGAGATCCAATAACATCTGTGCCTTTACTAAACTTCCTTCTAAATTTTTGAGGAAATACATTCAGTACTTGGAACACCCAGACAGGCAATCTCAAGACTCATATATCCAAACATTTTAATCCTTGCATCTACTTATCTCTCTTAAAATTACCATATAAACAAACTCATTACTCAAGTATGTAACTCTCATGGAAGACATATTCCTCACAGCATGTAGCAATTTATCACTTGCTTTAATAACAGATAACAATCTTTAACAGTAGTTTAAAACAATCCATATTAATTTTAATATGACTTAATAACTTTTTAAAAATTATTATTTAAAGGAATTTGTCAATGCCGTAGTGGTTGGCCCAATTATATCCTTGTGTTATCTTAACTGTACAGTCCAAGAGACCACAAAAGAAAACTTTCAAAAGAGAACATTCTGTGCTGCCTTCTTCAGTGAGCCAAAGTAAGCTACATCTTGCTACATGTCACTGAAGTGTTTTTATCCTCTCCCATCCAGGCTAGTAAAGCACAGATTCAAGATACAGAGTATCACAACTATGAAATACTTTAGGTTCTGTAGCTTATCAATCAAATGCCAAATTAACTTAAAGAAAGAGACAGTAAAAAGATTTTATCTTATTTCTATTAAATGATCTATATATGATATTAACAAGCATTGTGAATTAAGCATATGAGGATTTCAGCAACTTTTATCTGCAAATCTCTCTTTTCTTTCTTGCATTGATGTTTAAAAGTACAATAGAATATATATATTTCCAAAGATTTAGCCAGATATCAGTGCTTGAGTGAACTATATAGCTATTTAATAGAAATTATAAAACATTGATACAAATATAAAGACATACTCAATATAAAAAGCTTGCATTTATAAAAAATATTCTTAGGTAAAAGTCTTCCCCTGAGGGCATACTATGTAGGTGGATTCATAAATATTGCTCTACACTGCAGCTTGGTTACCAAAGTTCAAAGTTCAACTCTTAAATGAAATATGAATCGCTCCAGTCACCTGACATGGCTGCAGTGGTTGCCTCAGGATATGTTCCCTAGCTTTTTGGAGTAATAAAGACACAGCATCAATGGGGTCTCCAAAAAATCTGGAGAAGATTCCTTCTTCCACATATGGAAGATACGAGAGCAGGACCTACAGACTAGCGAGTGCATGTCACATGACTGGGCAGTTCTGTTTCCAAGGGTAATTTACTGATTTTTCTGGACCCAGTTCCAACTATCTTCATTCTCCTTTCTGCTCTTTTCAGCCTCAATAATTTCTTTGTACCTCCGGCGGAAGAAGCCCATCTGCAAATCAGAAGAGATGACAGAGGTAAATTATTGAATCATTAAAACAAAACTTTGTCAGTATGACAACAGATAACATCATACAGAAAGAACTAGCCCAGAAGTTAGCATCTAATTCCTCCAAGTGCCAATCTGAAATCTTAGCTCCTTATTTACATCAATATAAATGAGATCAGTCTGGGTCCCAATTCTTCACAAGTACTCTGCTCCTTTTAGATGAACTTCTCTGAGGTAAGAAGTATGAGCTCAAAAAAAAAAAAAGAAGTGTGCATGAAGTACTTTTAATAAATACAGACCAGCAGAGGCAGATATAAGTTTATTGGTTTAAAATAGAGACTAATGCTAAATTTGCATCTGAACCTAAAACCAGGCTACCTCTTGAGTCTTGAGTAAATGCTGAGAGTTTTATGAACAGTACTCTCAGTGTCTACAACTGCACTCAACAAGAAGAACCAGAGGAATACAGTACAGTCACCCACCTTCCACTCCTCAGTTCCAGCTATAATCACTGATAGTCACTTTTACATAACTTTTTGTTTCCTAAACCCTTGTACTTAAAGAAATGCAGCTGTTTTTCATTTCAGTTTGGATAAAAATTCTCATATCTCTGTTTCTTTAAGTCTCTCAGACAAATAAACATTATTTTAATAACAGACTTTGGTAAGCATTCAAGAATAATCCCTCAAATTTAGTAAGGCACTGTTGAGATCACTGAATAAATATTTTGTTCAACATAATTAAACATTTATGTAATTCCTACCACTCTAAAACTGTTTTCTTACTCCTGCTGTGTAGAACATGTTTTAGTCTTCTTTTATCAACCAGCTATTGCCACCCTTTATCCCCAAATTGCCTGTGTGTAGGAATCATTTATGTTGTTTTGTCATCACTAAAATTCCATTAAATTGGACTTCTTAGTTTCAGTTTTCAACAATTTTAATTTCCTTCAAGTGTATTTTAATTCACACGGGTCAAAAAGGCAGCATGTTCAATCTATCAAGGGGGCTTCTCCAGCACATCTTCCTAAAGTCCAAGTCCTTGCCTGTGCCTCAAGTTACATCCTAAAATCGCAGCAGCATGAGACTATGCACATACCATCCTATCATCAATCCTTATCTTTGCCTCTTGCCTTCTGTACAAAGTACATAGAAGTTGTAGCACAGTCTAACAATCCTCTCTCTTTTGATAAATGGGACATGCTATTAATCTAGAGAAAAGTGCACTCTGCTAGGAGCATAGGTATACACTACATACATACCTACTGTGCCTGTCCTAGTTCCAGCCAGAAAGGGATAATTTCAGCAGCAGCCAGAAGGGGCATGGCTGGAACCGGGAGATTATTCTACACCACCTCACCTCACTGCCAGGGATTGGGGTGNTGGCAGGGGGTGGGGTGGGGGGGGGGAGGGGGTGGGTGAGGTGAGGGATGGTGTGGGAGGTGGGGAGAGTCTCTTCGAGGGGAAAGGATTCCTTCTGGTCAAGAAAGCAAAGTGGAAGGAGCAGCGGGGTAATGCTGGCTCCAAGCCAGAGGGAACAGACCAGGTAATGTGGCTGGAGTTGGCTCAGTAGCATTTTGCATGTGAATCATTCTTTTCTACTCTTTTGTTATTAATATTGTTGCTGTTACTGTTTGTTTTCTTATTTCATTGCTGTTCCCAGTAAATTCTTCTCATCACAACCCCAGATCTTCACATTTCATTCCTCCAATTCTCCGCTCCATCTTGCCTAAGGGGAGTACGGAATGTTTCAGTGGGAACATTAAATTTAAGAATACAATTCCTAAACCATAAGCCTAATTTGGTGCCCAAGTAGGATACAAAAGTTATAACAACAGATCTCCTCAGAGCAGGCTGGAAACAAACTTCATCTAAGCATTTGTTGTATTAGGTACAGAGCCACTGGCTACAACATTGCTTAATCTATTCACATGGTTGTGGTACTTAACCCTGTATGTGCTCCTTGCAGCGCTCTTTTTCAGAGCAGGGAGAAGGATCAGGATTACTTTCTTGATGTACTATGTGATAACAGTACCACATGATAACATGTAATGATGGTAATTTGGGATTTGTATTCAGTGTTGCTCTCCTACCTTTGTCTCAGGTACAATATTTGGCAGTCCAGAAAAAATTGTAACCAGACTGTCAGGGCAGTAGGGAAGGACGACTTGCCCCAGCTTTTTACCCCCTTTTCCTTCTTCAGGCCTGTTACAACAGCTTTGGAGAATTTTGAATTCCCTTTTGATGTTAAGGAAAGCATGTTGTTCTTGCTAAGTCTGCCAGGTCTCCT
>VZTB01002898.1:0-66327 GCA_013397245.1 Thryothorus ludovicianus | reverse complement strand
AAAAAAAAAAATCCTGCAGTGCTAGCCTCTATTTACATCTCAGGCCTTTTTCTTAGCTGTGATGTTGGAAAAAACTGGAATATTTGTGGTGAGTGTTTGAATGTGAATTAGAATTAAAAAGTGAAACAAAACCAGAGAATTAGTTACTATTCTCACTATGTGTGTCCATGGAAAACCAAGCAACACAAAATATGTGGATCAGGAATTGCCAGAAATGTCTCCTTTCCCAGGGTACTCCTTGCTTAGAGGTCCTTCAGTTCTGCAGGTCAAAGACTCTCAGGTCCCTGGAAATTGCAAATTGTAAATTTTTCTAATACATGCACATTGCTCAGTGACCACAGAGGTGCATTCCTGCCTGCTCTCCTTGCTCCAGCTGCTGCTGCCAGCCCCACCCCAGTGCCTGGCAAGAGAGGCAAACACCTCTGTAAAAACTGCAGCTTGCCAAAATGTCTCTGCAGGTGACCCACAAATACCTGCTCCCCAAAACCACAGCAGAACATTCCTTGATTGATAATTACTGCTGATGACATTTTTGAACAGACTGTAAACTGTTAAAATAGAAGGAAAAGTGCTGAATTTTCCTTTCCTGGTGGTTTGCAGGGAGCCCAGCACTTAGTGCTGAACACAAAACCTTCTGGATGATGCTGGAGTTGCTTTCTGCATATGAGCTCTGGTCTGTCATGAGAATATCAATGGCAAGACAAATTGCTCTAACCAGCTGAAATAATCTAAGTTTTAATCAACTCTGCAGAAGGGCAGTTAGATGCTTTGCTTACCCTGTACATAGTTTCAGGGATTCTGGAAACAAGTGCTTAATAATAAAGAATTCATTTCTTTAAAACTGTCATGCAAGAGAGATTCCCAGAGTCTTATTACTTGAACTTCCAGGCAGCAATATTGCTGAGGTAAAACACTTTACTCAGCCCTGTGGAATACCAGATAAGGGCAGATGCTGAAAACTCATCAAGAGAAGCTTTGCCTACCCTGTTTTGAATCACACAAGATACCTGCTGCTGCAAAAGAGCTCTGAAGACTTGTCAGCTTTGCTCACCCACAGATCCCACTGGCTCCCATCAGGACTGGACAGTGTCTCCTGGCACTCGACAGAAGTGGCTCTGGTTGATTAAAAGTGAATGGTGCTGATGGGCTCTGAAGGAAGTTTCATTAATCCTGTCCATACCAGAGGAAAGTTTAATTCTTTTTGAAAAGAGTTTTCTAATGTAGCTGAACTGTGTTAGCAAAACAAATTAGCTTGTCCTGGGCACTCCACTAACAGCTTTCAGGGGCACATTCTCTTCCCAGTGAAGAAAAAACAAAACTCCACTGCATTTCAGGGATCAAGGTTTAACTCTAAGTGTTTCCAACAGTGTTGTCAAGGAGAAGCATCCAAGAAATGCTTTTCTCTACAATGCTGACCCTGACACCTAAGGAGCCAACACGCCTCTTGATGTATTTGTTGGGCAGCTGCCAACACATCACAAGTGCATAAACTTGGTCTCAAACTTAATTTGTAGCATAAATTAAGATTACACACAACAACAGCAGCAAAGTAGAAATTCAAACCTCGGAGTAGAGGTGGCTTTGTATTTCTCTGTCACTGAAGCTGGGGTTTACAGATGGTAAGAAATAAAGGAATTTTGTGAGCAAAATGTTTTGAACCATATTAAGTAATTAGACAATCAACTTATTCCTTACATTTCCTTGCCACAATAGTCCTATTTCCAGTGCAGGTGTCTCTTGGGATGTCCCTAGAATGACCCAAAAGTCTCAGAGGAATAAACATAGGACAATTCTCAATAAATATTTTTCTTTTAAAGTGACCATCAATCTGAGTTCAGTGGCATTTCAGAAACACTGATTATCATCTACCCAGTTTTCAGTGATATATTGTATGTACAGGTTATGTATGTTATAATGACAATCTCAATTCAGAGCTGCTTGTTTATTGACTACTGCAGAATGTCTGCTGGAGAAGGAATCTACCTCACAATGGGGTTTAGGAGAATGGTGATAATTTAGAAAGATACAGTTGGTTTTTCAACCCTTTTCTATTCCAAAACTTAGAAAGAGAAACCCTGCAAGCAAAAATCATCTGTGCTATCATCCCTGTGATGGGACACTCTATTTCATCTTCACCTTGATAAGACTGAGAGCTATTAGTGAGCAATTCCATTTTCAATAATTCAAGAAACTTTTTTTTCCCAAGACCTGTTTTGTTTCAAGGACAAAGTCCCAGTGCCAAGGATTTCTACAGTGTATTCGACTAACACAACAAGCAGCTAGCAAAAGGTGGAGTCCTGTTTTGTGTGTGCACCTGTGAAAGGACAATTACCCCACTGCAAGGTGAAGTGCTTTCAAATCCAAGCATCATATTTGCTGAAGCATAGAACAATGTGTGAAGCTGGTCTTTCTGGCATAATTCAGAAAATGGACTGCCTTGATTGGCCATGAACAACAGATGTTTCTGGTAAGCACCCACAAAATCATGGCAAGGCAGAAATCCACGGAACATTTTATAACCAACAAAAGGCAAACACTCAGAATCTAGACTCTAAAATAAATAAAACTCTCCTAATTCCTCAGCACAGCTAAGATTTCAGTCTAAAGACTGAACTGAAGATCATCTCCATTCAGTGAGATGAAAGGTTTTGTGAGGAAGAGAAAAAAAAAGGATGAAAAGCAAGAATGGGACATCGCCTGAAAACTTTAAGGCCATCTGTGATTCCACAGTAACATAAAGAGGAATGCAAATATTCTTCCTGAAAGAAGAATAAAGACAGTTAAATCACTACTCAGACCTTGTAGGTTATTTGCTATTTTAGCTTGAACTCTTTGTGAAGGGGGATGAAAGGAAAACTCAGGTAACTCACACTCTTCATATTGTGGATTCACATTTTCCTAATCAAGGCAGAGCTCAAACATGAGGTTCCCAATATTGTGAAAAGGAGATTTTTTTCACAATAAAAAAGCATAGTTAACAGAAAGCAGGAGCTGTCATTACACAATCCTGACTGGTAAGTTTTCCAATACAAGTTTTGGAAATAAAAGACATAATGACTTTTTTCAGAACTTTGACCATAAATGACTTCAGAATATTTGTAAATCAACTGTCTGTGGAGAACATGGCTTAAAACAAAGCTTTTGGAAAAGCATTGATCTGTTCTACTTGAAAGGGTAACAGAGAACAGAAAGAATGGAAAACAACTTTAATGACTGGCTCAGAACTAGGTGGGTACCAATGAATAAGGCATTTTTATGAATGTGTGTACACAATAAAAATAAACCCAGACAGATATATATGGAATTTATATGTAATTACATAAGTATGTATACTCCCAGAGGAGCCACCACTAATTCTTTCTGTAATGATACTCAGTTCTCTCACACTACTTGCCCCAATATTATAAAACATTCAGAATTCATGCTAGGACAAAAAAATAAGGTTTGAAAATGAAAGTTCCTATTAAGTCATTTGGGCAAAACCTTAAAACAACATGACATTTGTATACACCAGTGGGCAACAAAATCCAGACTGACTCACAGCACTCAAGGGAACTGGACCAAATGTATTTGGTGAATACTGAACTTCAGTGCAGAGTTACCAATTCATTTTGGTTAGACAACATCATTTAAAAGTAAAATCAAAGCCGAAACTCTATGAGAATACTGCATGTATTTAAATTCAAAGTAAAAACACATGTACTGCTCCAGTCAGATTCACAGGAGTGACAAATTGTCCTAATAAATCAGTATTTTGATTCAAAATATGTAAAGTTGTACCTGTGATAAAGAAATAAGTATTTTTGTGATGAGAAATGCCCAGCCATGTGTCTAGCTTCAGTAAACTTTTAACACACTTTTGAATCTCAATGAGGGATATAGATTACCAGATTTTCATTTGCCACTTTACTGCGAAGCAGACATATGATTCAATCTTTAGAAGGTGGCTCACTTTAAAATCTAATCTCACATTCATATAGCAACCCCTAATGAGCCCTCTAGGAGTAAACAAATTAGTCTCCAGGATGTATTACGCATTAATTAATCAGACTAATAGTATTATGAAATGTGTAATAAATGAAAATTAGTTCCAAGTGTAGTACTTGCACTGAAGACTGAACATAAAAGTATTAGAACATAATAAAAGTTTTCTCAAATTTCTCTCAGTGTCACCTAAATCAACTATATTTCACTAATGACATATTTCTTGCCCATTTAAACTGCATATTTTGGTGAGACAAATTACAATATTGCATGTTATTTTATTTTTTGTCCACCATGGTAAATTCATTTTTTGAAAAATCGCTGTTGCTAACCACAGTGAGATATCTAACCTTGCACTGACCCAGCTAGAACATCCCACATGCAGCATATAAAATCATTTCAGTCCAGAAGGGTGGAAACAAGGGAGTACCACTTACTGCAGTTCTAACAGAAGAGCTTATTTGGCCCTGAGCAGAAAATCTGAAAGTGCACTTATTCCTAAACAAAGTGGACACAGCACTGAAAGAAATAGAAGCAGGGAGCTGGGGCAGTGTGGCACTAACAGAGAGATGCCCTGTATTTGTTCCTCTGCTTTCCCCTGGGATGTGAATGATCAAACTTTTTAGGAGATATTGGAAAAGATCTCCCGGGAGAGATAAGATCATTAAACAGATGTTTTGCATACCCTTGCAGCTATTCCCTAATTCCACCGAGTGCTGCCTGCATCCCTGCTCAGGATGATGCTCATGCCTGGCCCCCAGCCCGCGAGGCTGGGCCGTGTCAGGAGTGACCACACTGTGCTGAGAGCAGGGCAGTGCCCAGGCACACACTGCTGCTGCTGGGACGTGCTGGGGGAAAGCTCCAAACCCTGCACTCTGAACCAGACAGCCACATTACGTGGATGCTACACTAAATAATCAGGCTTATGTGCCAGAGGAAATCCCAGCTGGGATGAATTCGGTGGAGAACCCGGGGCAGAGGCAATGTGCATCTCTGAGGCAACAGGCATCACTGTGTGCATCAGGAAACTGCTTTGAATTGTGATCAGTCTGTTTTGAAATACTTCTGCTGGTTTCAGGTTTAACCACCTCTTAAGAATCTTGTTAACCAGCATTTTCTTTCTTTCATAGCATGAGCTAATGCCAGTAGGAGACTGGATCAGGGGAAAAAATGCTCCAATCACTGATTTTGTCTAGAACTCTCCACATGTAAGTTCACTTAACTACCCACCCAGCCCAGACTTCTCATCTCAATAGAACTTGCTCACAGCTTTGCCTAAATATGCCTTAACATTACTAATAAAAAAATAAATTAATAAAAGGCCAGCTCTTGTTCTAAGCCACTTCAAAATTATTACTGGCTGCAGAAATGAGTAATTTAAAGCAAAACCCTTAGCTGTGGTTTTGTCTACAGAATGACTTGGGAGTAATGCACAGACTGGCTTTCTTACCCCAGCCTCCTGAGGTGCTTTCAATATCCAGCTCAGTCAGTATTTTCCCTGCAGGCAGCAGAACTCCAGCTGAATTCAGGCTGCCTACAAGCATCACCTCTGCTCACAGCATAGAGTAATAAGCCTTTAGGAAAGATGTGTTTGTCCAGCTACAGTCTTTCCTAAGGAGAGGAGAGATGTGCAAACCGATCAGAGTCCCAGGATCTTTTCATACTTGCTGTATTTTCTCAAATATACAACTAAATCGGTTTTTCCCCAGGATTTTCTTCCAGATTTAGTTCCCAGCAGTATTCCAGCATTAAAAACAGCTGAAGTGAACCACACAGCCACCTTGGCAGAGCAGAGGTGGGACACCACTGTCCTTCCCCATTTTCCCCCCTGCATACCATCACATAACCACAGTGGGATACAGAAGGAGCATCACATGTCCACTTTCAATAAAGAAATGTGGCCTCTGAGTTGTTACAGCCACCAATGTGCATGGCCAGCATTCAGCAACAAGATCAGCCTTTTTTTTTTTTTTGAGCCAGAACTCAAAGTTCCAGAAACAGCTTTAGTATTCCTGTTAACAGCTTTAGTATTCATAGTTAACATATAAGCTTAAAGTCAAGCTTTAGGGAACAAAACCCTATTAACTTAAATTGTATCTCCTATTGACTTCAGAGGGATGTACATCTGTGGAAGAGAGAACTCTTAGTACAGACTAAAAGAAGCAGAATAACTCTTGCATTAAATCATCCTGTTATTTTAAGAAAAGGTTAATTTGTAAAACAAATTGAGCTTCACTAGGGACTAATTGACTGGAAAATTTTCTTTTAAAATGTCTTCTAATTACACAGGTAAAAAAAATCTTTTCAAAGCACTTTTATAATTAAAAATCCTCCTTGATACATTTCTTATAACATTTATTCAAGAAAGAAACAGTACAGGAAGATTTAGCCAAGAGAAAAGCATCACAGTCCACAGCAGTGCAATAAATATAAACAGGATAAATATATGAGAAAGACAATGTCTGTGATTGCTGGGAACAATCTAGAAAGAAATCCATAAGCAAGTTTGAATCATTGAAGGAAAATATGAGAGTTTATGCAGAGTGATTCAGCAGAGACTCAGTTCTCTTTACACAACTGTAAAATGAACACCAAAGACAAGAAGACTTCTCTCACCAGGAAATATCCTCCTCCAAAAAATGTGTTAGACTTCTCCCTTCACCATGTTGCTTAAAATACAATGGTAGGTGTCAATCACAACAACAGTTATATTTGTCTTTTTCTTTCTCCCTGCCACAGCTGTGTGAAGAAAACCCTTGGACAAACACAGAGAAAACTTTGCATTGTAATTTTAGGGTAAGAAAATTGTGGTTTTAAGTAAAAGGACATATTGCTTTGCTTATTTTAGTTTTCTATCTTTTGCATATGTCACAAACATTTAGGGGTTTTTGGGAATGGTGAGAAACTTGTTTTCTTTGAACTTGACTTGAGTCAATGGTGATTCCAAAATTGGTAGGGTAGAATGAGGTGTTCCCAACATCAAGGAGTATGGATCTACAAACTGAGCACCAGGACATCTCAACACCAGAGTCTGGGTTTCCAAACCTGGTTCTCAGAATATCAAAAAGTGCTCTTAAAGATGCCTAATGCAGAATCAGATGATAAAATCTATAGAAGCATCCTAAAGAACAGGCTAAGATAAAGAACAGGACTGAGGGAATTGTCTCCAGGTGTCACACTGTATTGAAAGAAATCTTTCTCATAGCAGAATACTGCAGGGAATCCTTGAACATCAAGGGCATTTGGGAGCATGTAAGAGTTCATTTCTGATCTTTATGTATTTACCATAATGAATGGTTTATCCAAAAGAACAGAAATACAAGGGGACATTGGTTTAGAGAACTAGAAGGGCATAAACTCACAGAAAAGACCCTGGCGATTAGCAAGGATGGGCATGGTAAACAACTGTTACCTAATAAAAGGTAAAATTGTAGGAACTGAGGAAAGTCTCTGTATGAAAGACAGCCAAAACTAGTTTAGCTGGACTTAAAAGATATCTGGAATTCAATCAAGTGGCCTACAACAAGCAGAACACTCCAAAAGGCTAGAAGGCATTTAAAATTATGTTAGATGAGCTGCTGGGAAAGCCTTAGTCCCTGGAAGAATGGCCTCAGGTTGGGATAATCAGGAATGGTATAAATTAGCCCATGATATGGAAACCTGGTAGTCTTGGAAGCTGACTAACCCAGAGGCAAAGCAACTCATTCAAGAGCCTGCACGTTTTAGTCAGACTCTATTCACAGAGTAACAAAGGATTATATAAGTGAGGAATAAAAGAAGTTTATTTGAAGAGTAAAATAAAAGCAGATGATCAGAGGTCTTCTTTTAAATTTGAAAGAGAAATTCTGTTTGCAGCCTCTTGTGCTCAGGGACTACACCAGCTTTGCCACCTGCTTAAAAAGGATATATTAAGAAAGAGTAGAATATCCCAGAGCTGTGCTCTCAGAAACTCCAGCACTTCAAGCAACAGGATAGGTTAATTTCAATATATTACATCCCTTTTATATATTGGCAGCAGAGTCATGAAATAATGAAGAAACTGATTCAGAGTCAGAAAAATAAGATACAGAACCAGTATTTTATCCCTCTGGAACTTAGTCTTCCTTTATGTATACCACAAGAATTACATGCATTCTTTTTCCTGGGACACTGCATGGCAGCTGAGATTCACCTAATTAATTATTCACTGCAATTCCCAAATACTGGAATTGCACCATTAGAGGTGGCTGACACTACTTGGGCCATAGGCTACAGATATGGCCATCTCACCAAGTTTCAGAAATTTCTATCACTATTTCATTTTCTACTACAGTCATCTCTGAAAGTTGGCTGATATTCAGCTTTATTTCAAAAAGGTAGTGTTTTAAGTGCATACTTTTTAATGGAACTGGTGAAAGGAACTTAGAAAAATTATTGTGATGTCAGTGAACACATTTCAGAACTGTAAAGGTACAGTTTCCTTTCTCACTTTTTCTTTACAAATATAATTTTTAAGTGATTAAAGAGAAGCTCAGCTTGTTGAGCCAACAGTTCAACTGGAATGAAAGGACCAGGTTTGTCAGAAGTCCTTGTGTGGAAAGTGCTCTCAGTACTGTTTGCTCCTTCCTGATCCCAGCTGCAGCACCATGCTTGGCATTTTACACCACACTTTAAACAGAGAATGAGACACAGGAAAACAATGGAACCTGTTGAATTTCTGTGTTAATTTCTTTCACCTTCCTTGTCCACAGATTTGTCACCTGGCAGATGGACAGTTGCCAAAGGGACGTCCTTTTTCTGAGCTCACATTTGGCTTCCTTCCCTCAAGTGAGCACAAGGTGGTTACACAGACTCAGACATTGAGACAATGATAACTATTTGCAACACAAACCTGGAAGATGTTATAAATCAACTGCACAGAACTTATTTTTAGTAAATAGAAAATGATGAAGCTAAATTTTCCTAGATAAATAGTGATTATGTTGGATAGAATTCCTTTTTAGATGAATACATGCAAGCTTCATTAATATTAATAAGCCACATATGCCTTGAGAAGACACAATCATTGTTCACTGAATGAAAGGTTCTACCTAGTCCTCAAATATAAAGATACAAAGACAGTAATCACTTATTAGCTCATTGCATATGGGCTGCTTGTGGAAATAAAGCACTCTGATGGAATGCCCTGATTGTAATCTCCCAAAACAGTGTCCCTTGCAACCATTTCAAAGCAGTTAAAATCTCACTGGCATGTTCCAAGTACCTACTGCTGTCAGGGCTTGCTGTCACTAAGAAACCAATGAAGTGATTTGCATTTGGAGTGTGATTGTAAAGCAGCACCATAATACACTGTGATTAGGAGACTGAGTGAACCACTTCTAAAAAGGAGCACAGGATTAAAACTTAATATGACTTATATGTTGGTTCCATTTTTTTTCTACTACAAACTCTATTGCTCAAAAAAGGCTGCAGTCTAATAGTACATGTCCAGTTCCAATAATACACAGCTAAGCTGATGGGAATCTAAACCCTCTGCTGAACTTGGTAGATCTACACTGATTTCCATTACTGACAATCCGGATCAAGATTCAGTTACTGCATGTTGTGAGTAAAGCAACATGGAAGTTACTACTTCTTGACTGTAGGATTCAGCTTTGGAAAGAATGATTTAGTTTTTGGTGCTGATAAGAGCCACCTCCACCAAATGGCTGAGGCAGAGCCTGGCATTGAAATACCAGTCTGTCACCTCCTATGTCAGAGTATTCTTGTCTGTGTGTTCATAGCCCACTGTCCCTCTTTCCTCTCCACACCAGTCCCTACCTGCAAATAGTTTCACCCTAAAGACATCACTGGAAAGTGGTGCAGGACCCCAGACTGTAGAGCAGTGCTCCCCAAGGACCAAAATTCCAGAGCTTCATTGTGTGTTCAGGCTTTGATATCAGAGTACAGTGCAGTGTGAAATGTGTTTTGGAGTATAAACTGAAGGGTAGGCTTTGCCCTTGAGTCCTCATACTCCAGAAAATGGTTAAATTCTAAATCTCCTCTGTAAGGCCAGAATTATGCACATATATAAATGAAATGTGTTTTTTTTCCCTGATTACTTTTGTTATTTCAAATGTCAGACAGTAACAAAGGCTAGGAATTGCTAAGAGCATCCACTAGAATGGGTGCCCTTCTCCCTCAGCATTTCCCAAAGATTAGGAAATGTTCCCTTACCAATATGGCAAGAGCATTAGATTGGGATAATGCACTGCTTTTCAGCCTCAGCTTTACTTTGAAGAAGCTGCATAGGTAATTTATAAACATTATGACTGCTCAGAAAATAACCAAAATAGTCAAAAGTTACCCATGCAACCAATGCCAGCTTGTAAAGAAGCCACGAGACAGGAGATGTGAATTCCCCAGTGAGAACAGTAGGTGCTAATTCACATGACAATGATGTAATGACACCCTCTGGGAGCAGTACATGACATTTCTTTTGGGGAAGCCATCAGAAAAGATTTCCATTCCCCTGTTTTTCAACAACTTTTTCTCACAACTAGGCCAATTTGCTCATCTTCAGCTATTTGAGGGGTTGTTTTAGAAACAGCATAACAGAAATAAACATAGAAATCACTGAAGAAGACAGAAGGAAAAAAAAAAAAGAAGGTAGTGAACTGGACTTCATAAAAGACAGCAACAAGAAAGTTTTATATATGTGGGGGCACAGTGGGAGTCGGTGGTTCCAGGGATCACAACTGCAGAATCCCTTCTGACTGCACATTGATATTCCTTTCTATTTGTTTTTTTTTTCTAATTTTGTTTGGTTTTGTTGTAGTTTAACCCCATCTGGCAACAAAGTATCCCAGCCAAAACCAGCACAGCTTTTTAAACAGAACTGAAAACCAGTCCTTCATTTTCAGCTTTGTTCATATACTGCAGCTAAGGCTCGGGGAGCTGATGATGGAATGTGGTGATATTTACCTTGTAATGCCACTCATGGTGCTACTTTATAACAAGATGATTCCAGGGAGACGAGGGAGAGATTTAAATGGCATTATACTGTATTTACCAAACCATATTGCTAAGTCCTAATTCTATAGGACTTACTAAATCACTCATTGCTGTGGTAACTGCCACGAGAAATACAACCGTGTTCACTACAGTTGGTTGTTGCAGGTTTTTTGAAATTTTTGTTGGGTTTTGTTTTTGTTTGGTTTTTTTTAACTAAATATCTGATGCTTTATCCACGTGTAGCATTTCAGGTGTTGAAAGCTTGGATTGGTCAGACTGGATTAGGAGAACATCCCATGAGATCAATTTCCTCTTTGCTTCCATGATATGGAAACTCTTGTTTTACTCCTCTCTATTTACTATGACACTATTACAATTTCCTGGTAGTCTGGTAGGGAATATGCAAGTGCTTATTTAGTGACAAGCACAATCCCACTTTGTGTAACTCCAGGAGAAGGGAAGGTGACATCAGTTTTTTGGAACTGTCAGGGTATTGCTACGTATTATCCTCTAACTAAATCAGAAATGTCTATTTCTGAAACACATGGGCTAAAGATTTTTGTCTTTATTCCTTGAAGAGCAGTGGGTAGCTCTGCATCTCAGGCCAACTACCTATTATCACTCTTCAGAAAGTCCTAAACATTGTAATATCAGTGTTGATGAAAAGTGTAATTCCATTTGATTTTAAAAATGTAATTTCTTACTGCATAACTACAAGATGTTGAATCCCACAGCTGAAGAACAGAAATACTTTTGTGACCAAAGTAATCCCCCAGAGTCAAAAACTTAGTAAATCAGTATTTTCTGTCCATATAAAGCAGTAATAATTTAATAAAACAGTGCTAATATGGCCTTAGCTGGGGAGTTAAGATGAAAGTTTTCATCACATAAAAAGAGTATCATCTTAAGTTCCAAAAAAGAAAATAAGTTAGGGAATTATTTTCCCTAAATTAAGTGCTGGACATTCCATGCAAAAAAAAAATATCCAAAAACTCCATGCAACTTCAAAAAACTTTTACGTAAATAGCAAATAAGAAGAAATAATAATAAAAAAACCTAAAAGACAAACCAAACCAAACCAAAGCAGCAACAAAACAATCCCCCATTGCCAAGCCACAGAGAAATGCTCTAGATAGATATTGTTTCTACTCCTTAAAAAGTTTGGAGATACTGTCCAGATTGTTATAGGCTGTGGAGAGCTGAAAAATCTGGAAAATTTTTTAGAAATGAAACTGCAACTCAGAAAAGAAAAAAAAAAAAAAAGGCCACCAAAGGGTATATCAAGATTTCAATTGTTTTATACACGCAGGAAAGAACTATATGTACATATATAACTATCCTCAAATACATAAAAAGAAAAATAAAAATGGTGGAATTGATTCTGATTAAAATTGACTTTTAAGCTAAAATTCAGTATTCTTTGAAATCTAAAGGTTTATGAAATGGGCATCAAAATTTCAAGACTGGTCTTACAAATGTAAATGCTTTTAGAGGAGTGTTACTGTTAATCAGCTTCCAGGAGAAACGAAATACAAAGTTCTTATAATTATATATTTTAAGGGGGGGAATGTATTTCACTCATTTTATGACTTTCCCATACAAAATTAAAACCATAGAAAAATAAAATATCAATTTGAGATTTTAGAAAATAGTTCAGTTTCACAGTTCAACAGAGAATAAGCCCATTGCTCAGAAAGGCAAAGAACTGAAATTAGGGAATCAACATTTTAAAAACTGCTGCTAACTCCAAATTACTCTGTAGTATTCTTTTATGTGCCCTTCCGTTTAATCTATAAATTCCCATTAAAAGACTGCTAGCACCATCACTTAGTAGTTTAGACAGCAGCTCTCTCTAAAGTGAGATGAAAAGGGGAGAGGATTTTTGCTGTTTTGACAATAAATGTAACAAAATGGGAAGTTCCCAGCTCAGTTCTCAATGTGTTTCCAAATGGCATTTGAGCTCTCCATGGCACAGATAATCTCCTGAAGGACTCATTTTTCCAACTGCTCCTCCCTTTCCACCAGTTTTATGGAAATTATCCATCCAGAATTTAAAAGTACGCTGACAGCCACACTGACCACTTCTCTACTCCTTTGGGTGATTTATTCTTGCCTCTTTTTCATAATCTCCTAATACCAGTCTACAATTTTCTACAATCTAGACTGGAGAAGAAAGGAGCCTGCTCTGTTTTGTGTTCATGCTGTTTCCTGTTTTTGGACTGCTCATCATGGCTTGTGCAGGGACAAGGTTCTCAGGATGCTGAACTAGAAACGTTGCAGTAGAGATCAACAACGGCATGAGCTGCTTGAATCCTTGTTATAGAAATCACTGGCCTGGGAGAATCTGTGCCCTAAACATGAAAAAAACAACCCACTCCTTCCACTGGATTTGCATTGCAAAGGAAGGATTCCTGTAAATACAGATTGCTTCAAACCTTCACACCCCCTGTCACTCCTCTCTTCAACTCCTTTCAAAGCTCCCTTGACTTTAAATGCACAGAAACTCCCTCCCAATAACTACTGACTAGTTCTGATGTAGAAGTGATTACAGATATTCTCACAGATCATTGAGGTTTCTTCATTAAAAACCCCTCCGATCTTTCAAATTGATAGACTTCCTGAAAATATATCAATTATGAGGACATTTCATTGAAAGGAAGTATCAGACTGGACAGTCTGCCCTCAGATCATGGATGGAAGAATTTTTCATGTCCCTTCCAGATCTGTGCATTGATTGCAGTCATTCTGATCAGAAGAAAAAGTTTTCATTCTGGTTTATGTCTAATGCGACAGTAAATTAGCAATTTAATGCAGATAAAATTGTATTTCAACATTTATTTTTGTACAACTATATCACATGATGATTCTTAACAAGCTCTTTAATAGTTTTTACTTGTTTCCCTTATATCAGCATTGTTGATACTGAAATTTGAATTAAACAGTTCTGCATTTCCAACAGAGTAGGAGTTACAGCTATTCATTTCTCGTAATGATACAGAATAGAATTTGATTAATTCTTCTATTTAATTTATTTAAACATGTTAGAATCTTTGGAGGTATAGAGGAAATTCTATTGGCACAAAAATGCATGCAAAATAGAATGATAGCAGAATTTTATTTATTCTTATGGGTTTTGGCTTAAATGTAGAGTTTTGTATTTGAGAATTATCTTAAAAATGGCTGATAAAGGAAAGATAATGGTATGGAGCCAGCACTGGCCTCCAGTGCAGTAACACTACAGTTGTCTGAAACCCTTACTATCAAAACTAAAAATATATAAACCACATAAAATTAGAAGTTTTACCATTTCTTTGTTAAGTGTCTAGATGGATGTTACTTGATGATATTCCTTGGCTATGCCAGCTACTAAATTCAATCTTGTACTTCAACATTGGACTGAATATTTTGTTAGTGTTTGCACAGACATCTGTAAAACATGCCAATTAGGCAAACCAAGAATGGATTGAGAAATAAGAAATTACTCTGAATTAAGCCACCTCCCATCAAATATTCAAAGACCAACAAAATGGATCATTTTGACAGAATGTGAAGCTTCTTTAGACCATTTGTACAATGCCTTCTAGCAACTGAGAATATTTCCAAATTTAGGTTTGAGACAGTTTTTTTTCATTTACTCCTTTCTCCTTCAGACTGTCACTTTTGATGAGAATGTATTTTCCCACAGAAAAATGTTCTCCAGAATATCCCAGCCTACCTCTCATGGGTGGCTGCAGAAATCCAAATCTGAGCCTGCTTCACCCAGAATTTTAATGAAGTTCCAAGCAGGCAGAGCATCCGCAGTGATCTGAAATTTAGCTCCATTGTGGGATCCCTGTTAGGGTGAAATGCTGTATAGAAACCACGGCTCACAGTCACCCCCTCAGTGGAACTCCCAGATGCATTTGCCCTGTGTGAAATGCAGCCTCTTGCTCTACAAACAGCTGTTTTTCTGTGGATGCCCAGCCTCCAAAGGCGTTTAGGCAGTGACAACTGTTTTAATTTTGAATATGACCAGAGCTATTCTCTCTACAGACCCTTCTGTAGCTGCTAACAGTGTTTAGGAAGCACTGCACTCACCAATCATTTTCAAAAGGTTTAAGTTGAAGCACCCAGTGCCCTTGCAGTTCTGACCACAGACATGTCTTCAGCCCTCTGATCCCACAGCTTTGTTCTGCAAGATGCAGGAGGGGCTGGCTCTGATCCAGCAACATCCATGAACCCCAGCTTAACTTGTGACAGAAGAGTAACTCTGTGAAAGCTGGAGATATTTATATGTTCCTAGTTAGGCAGAATGCAAGCATTTAAAGGATTCAAAGGCTCTTATTTGAATAGCTGCACTGCCTAGCACAATACCCTTGAAAAGGGAGTATTCATTTTTGAGAGGACTCTCCAAAGAACTTGAAGCTTACAGAAACAGGTCATTTGTTCCCATGAATTTTGTGTACTGTAGATAATGTCTATTAATGTTGTACTCTGCTTAGTGTGGCTGATATAGAAATAAAAGCTTCTTGTGCAAAGCAAGGATCACCGACTCAGGTCCTTCCTTTTTTTTGTTGTATTGGCAGATGGACAAGAGAGAAAGAAATAAGTTGTTTCCTAAAGCAGTGGGGAATGAGATAGCCTTTCTTTTTAACCTCAGATTTATTCACTTTGATGTTGAGGGTATATAAGATTAAGAAATGCTCAATTTCTTGACTGTTAAACTCTGCCTACTTGTAGCTGATGATTCATGGCTTATTGTTTCTCTAATAGGTCGCAGTTAATTGGTATGGAGAAGAATTAAAGATTAACTGTCGAAATGTAAAAGCATCAGGACTTTTGTTTAAGGGAAAGAACAGAAAATATCTGCAGATGAAGAACTACTATCTAAATAGCTTCACACAATATCTACACAGCTACAAAATCAACCTTTATCCCATTGCACAAGAGAGGATGCTTTTAAATAAGGCAGTTTCAATTTTATAGCATCCCATAACTTGCAATCAGCAACTCTTTAATAAAACTGAAATAAGCACCTCACAGTCAATGGGTATTTCTTATATTTTTTTTTGCAAAACCAAAAATAGGATTCACATTAAACTGAAAATTGGGTCATGCTTCAGCACACAGTAATTTGACCTAAAGATAACATTCCTACCCCACAGTTACAAGATGTGCCTTTCAGACAATGAAAACGTTTAAGAACTACAATTTTAGGTAGTTTGTATAATGTAAAAATGTCTGTCACACTCCTGGAATCTAAAATATAATGAAACCTTTCATTCTTTGCTGCATATAGCACTGTAGTATTGTATCATGGCATACTGTTGGCACAAGAGAAGGAACGCAGCAGAAAAAATGCCATGTCTGATTTCATCTGATGGTTTATTTCGTACTAATAATCTGCAGCAAAGCTGAATTTACAATCTGTAGGAGGTAAGACAAGTGTTTATTGGTGCCTGGGTGCACCATGCGAAAAACCCTCAGTTCTTTCATCATGGCAAACTTTGTAGCCCCCTGAAGGCATGTTTCACTCAGCTCAGGTAGACCAGGCAGGATTCAGATCAAGAAACCAAACACAGGTCATTTACCAGGTGCCAATTATACTGGGTTGCAAGACAGTCACTGACATATTTAGAGACTAAAAATCTTCAGGCAAGAGAAAAAGAAGAAAATAAAAAGAAAAAATAACGATAGTGCAATTAGAAATAAGAAAGCAAAGACCCTAAATATTACAGATATAGTTTGAGTATCATTTACTGTTACGCTCAGATTGCAATTTTCAGTATTTAAATCAAATACCTTGCAACGATCTCTTCCCATTGCTAAGTTCATTAAAGCACAGACCACACTGCTCATAAATCCACAGAGCTGTATGTTATGAAAATGGTGACTCCCTCTGCTGCCTGGTAATGACTTGGACACCCCCTGTCAGTTCAACCTCAGATAAATATTTCAATGTATCATGCAAGAGCTTCTCGGGTCAATCCCCACCTCCAAGAAACCAGTGCCTTGAGACAGAAAGGCATTTTGAACTGGTGCACCAGAGCAGAGCACAAACAGCAGTTTTCCTTGTTTTTGGGGGAGGAAGGGTGGGCTTCCTCTTAGCCTGTGCCACAGTAGTCATTAAAGGGAAGGCACTGATATGTGTGTTTGAAACCTCAGTGCTAGAACAGCACCAGGAATTTGGACAAATATGCACAGTGAACTCCTGTCACATTCCTTCTAAAACAATCTGACATAGAATGAACAGAGTGTAAAATGCTTACAAAATCATTTTCAAACGGCTTCATAAAAAGTTTCTCAAACAGCAGCATGCCAGACTTCTGAATCTGTCTGTGATCCTCTACCTTCCATACACAAAATGGGCACATACTGAAAAACACCAGACTAAAATATCCTGCTTATGTCACATTAGGTTTGAAGTCCTTGAGATAAGAGAGTGAATTGTCTTTGCAACATCTGTCTGAGAAAGGGAATTTATTTACAGATATGGAAAATGGGTGAATTTCTAGTTAAATAATTTGAACCAGTCAGTAATAGTTCTGCCAACAGAGACAGAATTAAAAGTACCTGAATATTTTCCAGATATGGTGGAATACATTTTGACCAATATTTACCTTGGACCAATGCCTCTTTAGAGCTGCATAATCAGAGCAAAACTATGTTCAATAAGGCTCAAAATCAAGCTTTCATCCATGATGATGGTAAAAAATGGCTCAGCCACATGTATTTACCCAGCTCCATAGCTAAACTCATGTGCTGATCTAGCAGAATAGGCCATCTTTTAAGACAGCAAAGAATCATAATCTAAAATAAGTCTGTAGGCCAAAGCATGATGGATAATCAGATCCTGAACCCCAGGGCTCATCACATCATTTTCAGACATATGAAATAATGGTGTCCATCCTGGGGTGACCATGCCCGGGGTAGCTGCTCCCCCTGATCTCCTCCCCACTGTGCTTACAGCACATCCCTGGGAACTGGGCCCTGGAACTGAGCACAGCACAGCAAATCCATCCTGCTGAACGTGCAGCAAACCTGGAGGCCAGCAGAGGCCCATCCTTTGTGCAGGTGGTGTGAGCACACACTGCCTCCCACCTTGTCCAGGCTGCTCCTGAGCTGTGATCTCAGCAGGATATCACCATGCCAGCATGCTTGGAGCTCCACTAGACATCCCTGCCCTTCGTTCCACTGCACTGCAGTGCAAAATGTAACCAAAAGTGTGTATTCCATCATCGGCTGGAACTGGGCTGCNATGCTCTACCCAGGGGGAGGAGCCAAGCATCTCTACCTGGGTAAAAACTGGAAACTTAGAACAACAAGCAATCTTTTCCACTGGATTCCCAGAGGAAGACCAGGCCCATCCTTCACCACTGGACTTTCAGTGGGGGGCTGCACCTTTCTCCAGGATCACTGCTCCAACAGAGCCACAGCTGCCACTCCAGGACTGCAGCCACCATTGAATGGCACTGCCACCAACACCCTGAGCCACAGGGTATTCTGACTCGGTCAGTGGGTTTGTTTGTTTTGTAATACTGCATGCTTGTTTTATTTTATTTCTCCTAATAAAGAACTGTTGTTCCTATCCCCATATCTTTGCCTGAGAGCTCCTTAATTTCAAAATTATAATAATTCAGAGGGAGGAGGTTTACATTCTTTGTTCCAAGGGAGGCTCCAGCTTTCCTTAGCAGGCACTTGGTGTTCAAACTGAGACAACTGCATAGAGAGATGTGAAGGAATTTTCTACTCTATATAAAAATCCTTTAAAAAACATATATCAGCTTATATTTAAAAATAAAAATTAGACATGGTCATTTATACTGCATAAATTAGGATCAGGGCACTGTGCTGGCATTTAAACAAACCTTAATAATCAATGAATAGGGCAAGAAAGGGGAAAAAATAGCCACTCAAATCAAAATCATGAGGATGAAAGTTTAAAAAAAACAGCAAAAAAAGGAGAGAACTGAGACTAATTATCTGTATTTAAACATGTGAAGATCTTACTGAGTCTACAAGGTTGAGATCTTGTTCCCTAATCAAGTGCATCAAAGGCATTCCCCAAGGCTCACAGCAAAACTGCAGAACATCCATACAAATCATTTTTATTCAAGAGAGGCCCTGAAGTGGAGTGAGTTTTCCTCCCTCTCTGTCACACTGCTGCACAGTGCTGAGTTCCTGGAGGTGTGCACACCACTCTGCACATCCACACTCACATTCCAAACGAGCTCTTTACTTTTCTTCTACTTTATCAATTATTAAGGGGGCCAGACTCTGCCCTCTTACTCTGCCCACAGCCTCTTGAACCTCACTGGCTCCAGAGCGTAAATTAAGTCAGATTTTGGCCATCATTTATTAAGCACTATATAATTGAATGTTCTTCAATGTTCAGAATGATTGAAGGACTTAATTTACTAATAATTAGCTGCCAAAATGTAAGGTATTGAGTTTAGTTCTATTTTAAGGGGCTAACATGTAATGTATAAGCAGTTGTATATAAGCTGTACATTTTCAACCCTTTGTTCTGACTGTAAAATGTCAATTTGACTCATTCATTTTTTGCTGCCTCACAAACCATGCTGTGAATTTCTAACTGCCATAAATGCTTAATGTAAGACCTAACTGTGCAATGCTGTGGGAATTCTGGTCTTAAAACTTATGAAAGCAACATTTTACTTATATTTTTTCCTCTCATGTCAAAAAAGAATATAGACTTCAGTGTCACAATCATAATAGATGCATAGTAACTTGCAGAAAATCATAAGGAGCTGTTGTAACCTTCTACTTTTTTCTTCAGAAAAGGAAACATACATAACATGATTCCCAGTGGGGGGAAAAAATGCCACTGTGAGGAGCAGTTATGGCTTATTAGAAATTTGACTCAAAATCCTCAACCTCTCCACTTGTATAATTTTTGCCAAGAGTGAGTCAAATAAACAGATAAATAAAATTACCCATATTTTCTTTCATCATGTTATGGAATAATCACTTTAAGCATAGATTGTACTTCTAACACAATAATCAGCTGACACAGTCAGCCAGTGCTTGATTTTTTTCCTTTTAGTTTCTAACTTAATAAGCACAATTTTGCTGTGCCTAATTCTAGAACAATTGTATTGAGTTTAGTTCTATTCTAGCAACCTACAGATGTAGCACCTAAGACAGCAATGTGCCCCCAATTCCACACAAAGCTCAAAACTTGCAGAGAATTGCCAAAAAAAATTACATCTAAAAATTAGTTATCTAAAACACAGTCTCTATAGGCCTGGATTTAAAGTTTCTGTAATTTCATGATTTGCTTATTTTTATTTCTTCATGTAAAAACTACCTTTACATCTCAGGAATGTAAAACAAGTCTCAGAATTCTTCCTTAAACCAGAGAACACAAAACCTGCTGTGACAAGAAACCTTGGTAAGATTTTTAGATAAGATAAAGTGATATTATGCTTTTCTACTAACAGCACTGGGAAAGAAAGCAGGCCTATGTAAGCTGGTCTAACAGTGAGGAGTCTGAGTTATGGTACAGAATAAAGCAAAGCTAAAACATTCCCTTGATCTGAGTTATTCTTCACACAGAAGAAAGTAGCAGAGATCGTGGGCTGGAGTTAACTTTTGTCCTAACAGCCCGTGTGGGGCTGAGCTTGAGGTCTCTTGGTGTCACAGTGCTGGTGACACTGGGAGGTTTCAGCTTTTGCAGAGCAGTAACAGTCCCAGAGAGAGCTGGGAGGGGACAGCAGGGACAGCTGTCCTGAGCTGACCCCAGGGACTGCTCATCCTTTCTGTCCGTGTGCAGGGACAGAAACTGCAAACAAGGGAGGAGCAGAAGGGCTGTGCCATGGCATTTGTGTTCCAAGGAAATTACTGGAATAGATTTGCTGTCAGGGTGCAGAGACAGGGAGTCTGAGCCCTGGAGAGATGGAGTTAGGAAGATGCTAGACTTGGCTAAGGAATCCTTCTGCTCATGAAGGATGAAAGGAATCCACCTGCATTATCCAAAGGGGGTGACAATTTGATCCCCCAATGACACTCCAATTGTCATCACAAAGTGAAATCCCTCTGAGCTTAGCTCTCACTGAGGTAAGACAGCGGGGCTGGGGAAATGAGCAAGACAGACAAAAGATAAAAGATACCTCAAATATCATTAATTCCTTGTCTAAAGTTACCCTGGATTTTTCTTGATGAAGGTTTGCAAGAGTAGGGGCTGTTTTAAGTTTCAGCTGTTCCCATCATTGCTGATAGAGTGCTTTTTAGAAACCTGAAATCTGAGATTAATATAGTCATGCCTTAGGGAGCTTTAACAGAGGAAGATCCACATCTTTTCAAGCAAAGGCAAATCACTTCTTAATTCACCTGTATTTTGAAGACATTCAAATTAATTAGATTATTACTTTTTATTTCTCTGTCTCTAAGCATCTGGCTAATAACCAGACTGAATCTCCCAATTTATTTACATATGTCATACAGAGAGACATGAAACACACTTCTACTTTGTTTGACTGCTTCAATGACATGAACACAGATCAGTGGAAAATGCACTCCTTGATTCCAAGGTGATTTGGCCTGGCTGCTCCACCAGTGGCATTTCAACATCATACAGTTGTTCCCTGTGAAATAACCTGGCAGACCAGACTTGCATCCCTGAACCCTGCAAAATCCTTGGAGCAATCTGATGGTGAAAGAAAATGTCCAAGATTTCACACACACACACATATATATGAATGTATATATATCTATATCTCTATCTATCTATCTATCTATATATACACACACACATCTACCTTGTGCATCCATTCCAACTCAGGATATTTTGTGATTCTATATGTTACTTTATACATAGATGTGTATTTTGTATATATATGTATATACATATATATATATTCTACACATGTAATATAGAACGTGTGCTATATATTCTATATAATAGTTATGATTGCATCTTTGCTTATTTTCTTTTTGCATAATTCACATGGGATGTTTTATGCATTATCTAAGAAACAATTACTCCCCTTTGCAAAGCCCAAAAGAATTATACAGACACACTGTCTCCCTGATCCTGCTGATGGATATGTCCAAGAGAATTCCTAGACACCAGTATATCAGGTAAGTGGCTGTGCTCTTAATTAAGGAAGGAGATACTTCCCCAGGGAGGAATGATCATTTAGATCATTCAGTCTCACACAACTATGACCAAAGGAAATGGGTTTTTTTGGTGGGGGAGGTATTTTTTTCTTCCTTTTGATTTCTAGGTTTTGGAGCTCATTGAGGAAGAAGCTATAGCTGCAGCTTTGCATAAAAATTCTGGGTAAGTTTGGGAACAGAATTACCATAGCTTCAATGAATTCTGGCCTTCCTTACTTTCTGCTCATTTACACCATCCAGTAAAAAACCAGTGTATGCTGTTTGCTGCATCTGTAGTGTGTGACAACCTAGGAGAGAGCTGGCAATGGAGCTTTACCCTAATTGTGGGGTTTCCTGATTGTTGCTGCAAATCCTGACTGTCTTGCTGCAAGGCTTAGCCAGCACACATTAATCTGAAGATATCAGGATTCTCAGCTCTACAGAGGCAGAAGAGACCTCGGCCAATAGAGTTGTCAGGATTTCCAAGCAGTGTAATTCCACTGATTTTACTGCTGTCTTACTGGGGGTGCCTGTCCCTACCACTATCTACACCTACTGTGAACACAAAAAGGAATACTCAGAAGACTGGAATTTGAAACCAGATGATTACCAGACATTTGTGGTTACTTTGATTCATTTAGTTTATTAGAGGATAAGATATTCAGCAATGTTTTAATTACTTTCCGGCTCAAGCTTGATCTTGGTTGACAAGAAGGCAGGAATCAAAAGTGTGGAAGAGCAGAGATCTCCTCTTTCCCTTTCAAATCTGTTACTATTTATCATGTGCAGTTTCCCAGGGACCATTTTATGTCAGAAAATGAAGTGCTACTGTTATTTTTAAATAAATGGGGTAAAAATCATGCTAGCAATAGGATATACTGTCCAAATTTGAAATTTACTTTGACATTTCAAGTTTGATTTTGCCATAAACGTATAATGATCTGATCATTTGTTTTTGTGCAATAGGCAGGGTTTGAAACCTTACAACATTAATATCAGGAATAACTTAAAAATATCTTCCCTCCTTTCCATTTCCACGGCCTAAACCTACATCACAATTCCTTCAAGAATAGGTGTCCCTGAAGGTCTCATAATCCTGGAACTGTTTGGATTGGAAGGGACCTTAAAGGTCATTTAGTCCCAACCCCACCATGGGCAGGGACACATCCCACTGTCCCAGGCTCTCCAAGCCCCAGTGTCCAGCCTGGCCTTGGGCACTGCCAGGGATCCAGGGGCAGCCACAGCTGCTCTGGGCACCTGTGCCAGAGTCTCAGCACCCTCCGAGGGAAGAATTTCTCCCTCATATTTAAGCCAAACCTCCTTGGCTTCAGGTTAAAGCCATCCCCCCTTTTCCTGTCGCTCCACATCCTTGTGAAGAGTCCCTCTCCAGCTCCCTTGGAGCCCCTTTAGCACTGGAAGAGGCTCCGAGGGCTCTGCAGAGCCTTCTCTTCTCCAAACTGAGAATCTCACGCTGCATCCAGAGCAGAGGGGCTCCAGCTCTCTGAGCATCTTTATGGCCTCTTCTGGACTCACTCCAACAAGTCCACGTCCTTTATATTTAATATATTTATTAGATTAAAGCCATAGAACCAACTCTGGTAAATGCTGAAGTATCCGTCTCTCCCAAATATACCCTAAACCAAGACACGGTTATTTCATATCAAAAGAGAAGAATCAAGTGACTTAGTGTGTCTGCATAACCAAAGAATAATATATCAATAGTTTCTTATCCTAAAAATGGATATTCTGAATCACAGAATACTTGCAATTAAACTTAAACATTTATAATTGAATTACCATTTCAATTGAACCTAGCATTTTCCCAGGAAATACAAAAGACTCCCCAAAACAAAAATTCAATTTGTGTGTTGGTTTGATTACAGAGACTAACAGTAAAAACTATGTTGATCTGGACTGTGACACTGATGAAAAGGGAAGTCATTAAATAGCACAATGAAAGACAAAAAGAAAGTCTCAGGAGAGAAAGATAAAGCTATTAATGCTGATTTTAAGAGTCTTTCATTTGTAATAAGATGTTATTTGTCTCTTAGGCTAAACAATTTCAAAAGCATGATTTTAAAATATGTAATGTCACTTGCTGTGTACATGTAAGAAATATTCTCCTGCCAAATCTGCTAATGCTGTGTGATGTGAGCATAAATAAATACATCATATTGTACAGGCTGAGACAGTGTCTGTCTGTCTGTCCTCCTACCACAGCTATTGCTTATTCAATATAAAGCCTGCCTCGATGATTTGGCACATCTTTGTTCAGAAAGATGGGCTGATTGCTGACAACTTTGATGCAATAAAGACTGCTGCAGCATTACTGGAAGAAAGTCATTTGATAAATGTATGTTTTCCATTTTGCTCTGAAGGAATCTATTATAAGTGCAGCTGCTTTCCCAATGAAATTAATGCCGAAGTGGAGCTCCGTATTACAAAGTAAAATGGGACTCGCTCTCTAATATTAGACTGAAAGGCATTGTAATGCAGCAGGAGGATTGAACTTTGACTCCTTCAAGAACATTGATTCATATAATAAAAAGGAGAAAAAAAGGCTTTAAAAAATGCTAACATCCTCTTTTCAAAGCTTAGTAAAGCTGCTGTCCAGAAAACAGAATAGCAAATACAGGTTGCGTGCATCTCCAAAGATGTACCCCAAGGAATACAGCAAGGAATCCACATAACAAAATTCTGAAAATTGTTTTGAAGTTTTTGAAAGATACTGAAGCACACAATTGGGAGGAGAATCTCTCATCCTTTTTCCCATCAGCAGTGATACACCTTGCTTATTTAAATGGGTTTTAACCAAGCTATATACTGTTGGATTACAGCTAAGCTTTACCAATCCTTTATGATTACAACTTCACATCTGAGAAATTCTCCCATCCTTTTCAAGATTAGAAAAATGTTCCTGTTCAACACTGGCTATGAATTAGGGGGTTTTACACTTTATTAAAGATGGTGGGTTTTTTTCCTTTTCTGGGAGAAGGCAAAAATGCAGGAAGGCAGGCAGGAAGGCCTATCTCCTTTTTTATATCTGGATTTATAAAATCCAAATTTTTTGGATGGGGGAGACTTGATTTTCCTGTTTCTGCTAAAAAGCAAATTCTGAAAGTCAACTTTTACCCGGATTTGGACCCAGGTCTCAGACCCTTGACACAGGCAGAGATGAGAGGTGCTGCTTCAATGGTGAACTATGAACAAATATCTGGGACTTGCCAGTTCTTGCAGGCTCCTCAACCTGATCACATTTTTTCTTTGAAGATATTAAGGGAAGATAATTTTGATAATTTCATCTATCTCAGTACTAAAATATACTCTGAGTCTTATATTCCAACCCTTTTTTCTACTTTCTGTTCTCTTAATATTTCCTTCTTTAGACTTTTGAAATAGAAGCAGCACAAATTACCCTTAGTTTCTTCTACAAAAAATTCATATTATCAACATTTTAAACTTTTGAGCAAGCTAGACATGATTTTGTTTCAGTACAGTCTTGCTTTTTGTGTCCATAAAATATTTTTCAAACACAGAGAAGACTTCCTTGAAGAATGCTGAGTGTTCTATCCTCATTTTGCAGGAGAAAAGCTGTCTTCTAGAGCATCGAGCAGTCCCTCCTCCTTAGCAGACTTGGTCAAAAGATCACAAGCCTTGGTGCAGACACCTCTTTCCAAATGTTATCTTTTGTTTCCCTGCTTTCTTTGTGTTTGGCTTGCAATAGTCTGTACTTTCCTGCTGGATAGCTGGCTAACTCGTTTCTAATATTTAAACGTTTTAGGTTTGCTCTCATCATGACCCTAATACAGTGCATTTACACTACACTCAGAGGAGATGAATAGCAAGCCTACCAGATAAATGGCCACAGACTCACAGCCTTCAAGAGACTTATTCACTGGTCTAACAGTATTAGCCCACAAGGGCACTTTCAAAAGCTTTTCATGCCTTTCTATTCTCTTGCTTCCCATCTCTGTCATTACTGGGTGATGTTGTTTTCAGACAGTTTGGGCTTTTGGTGACTGCCAGCTTGGGAAAGATTTATATTTATGACCTTGAGCTGAAAAGCTTCTCACTGCACCTCAGCCACTTGTGCCATTCCTTCCATCTTGCCACTCTCCTTACATTCAAACTCATTTCCTTTCCATTTCAACTTAATCACTCTGCGATCCTGCATTTTGGTCCTTGTGGCAAGGGAGTCACCAGGACTGCAGAAAATATAAAGATACTGCATTATTCATGCACATCCTGTACAAACCAAGGAAGAGAGCTCTCCATCCCACAGAGAGCTCCCAGCCCTGGGCTCTATGGAGCAGGAACTCACACTCCTGCCTGATGCTCCTCCTGACCTCAGTGCAGCCATACACACAGAGCTGCCTGAAATTGAGCATTTCATTACTGCATCCTGCTTTATTCCTTCCTCACCAGAGGTACACATCAGGCTCACTGTGACACACTGGGGGAAACAAGGTTCCTTAGTGAAATAAATACTGAGTCTGTATTATCACACAAGGCTAATTTATATCTGAAGCAGGCAAACACATTTCTGTCATCTTGCCCAGGGTTCATCATACATCCAGATTTATGATTTCCCTTTGGCTTTGTTTTGGCTTTTAAAGAACATCCTAAATGTGAATTGATACTAAATTGCTGCTGCAACAACAAGAAAACCTAGCAAGTAAAGACATTGGGCTTGACTGGGTACCTGGTTAAAGGCTATTCAGCATAAAAGCAAGGACAAGAGACAGAAAAAGTAATAAATCACAGTCAGAAATACAAAGTCTAACAAAGAGAAGATAGTGAAGACAATAACAAAGACAGAACTCTCAGGTTCCTGAATGATGGGCCATTGAAGGAACCATTCCAAGTCCTGAAGAAATGATAAGAAGAGGTGAATTAGTGTGTCATAGCAATGACTGATTTTAGTACAGGGGTGGCTGTGGCACCCTGCACAATTTATGGGGTGTTTTAAGCAGCTCTTGGGAACATGAGAAGGAATC
Source organism: Thryothorus ludovicianus (assembly GCA_013397245.1). NCBI lineage: Eukaryota > Metazoa > Chordata > Aves > Passeriformes > Certhiidae > Thryothorus > Thryothorus ludovicianus. The sequence goes on along the minus strand of VZTB01002898.1, from coordinate 39,274 downwards.
AAGTCAACTGGGGAGAAACAAGCACAAGAAGTGTAGAGGAGGGTTAATATAAAAAGAATAGAGAAAAAGCAAAGCTAATTGCAAACAAACAAGCTGCTGCTCAGTAGAGTTCTCTAGCAAGCCCTGTCCCTAATAATTGCAGTCTTATGAAACTCCATACACCTGTTTTCTGTGTGACTTTGCTCTCTGCTTATGTGTGATTCACAAGCAAACTTGGGCTTTCACTCAGCAGTAAGTCCTGGAAAGATGTGAGACTGGAGACAGGATAAACAGGGCTTAGGTTCTGGGTTTGGATTCTGTGAGGACTTAAGTTCCAGTGCAGGGCTTAAGAAGTATGAGAAATGAGAACTTCAATCAAGCTGCAGTAGCTGGCAAGCTGGAATAAACCAGAGACTGGAAAAAAAAAACAACCCAGACTGGAGACAGGGAAGCCAATAATCAGGGCAACAGTTCTGTGTGGATTTATAGGCAAGGTTTGAGGGCTTTGCTGATGTAAGAGTGGCTGTGCAACAAGACTGACAGTTTGGAGGCAAGGAGCAGGCCTGGGCTGTGTTTTTCATGTTCCTGTAAGTGCCCTAGGTGGCAACAAAGGCAGTGAATGCCCTGTGTTGATCTGTGTATCCAAGCATGTGAACGAGCTGTGTGTGTGTTCCTGCACACCTGCATTTTTGGGAACACGTGGACTGGCCTTGCTGCTGGTACCATCTGCAAATGGCAAGTGCAGAAAACAGGGAAAGAAAAATCCAGGCTCCCTCAAGAGCCTCAGCCTATTTTGGACCTTTGTTACAGCAATGCACACAGACCATAACTCTGTGGTTTTCTGTGAAAAGGCTGTATTGTAGCCAGTCTCAGAATTTTTTCTCATATTCAATTTTTTCTAACAACACAACCATAAAATTTTAAGTTCTACCTTTATTGTTTGTTGATTTGCTCTACATCTTCTATGTTCATCAGTTGATGAAGGGGATGATAAAGCTGATGAAGAGGAAATAAAACAATCACACTGCAAAATTAATCCCTTTGTTCCAAAGATAGAGATCAAAACATGTTCAATTGATAAGGCTATGAACATGGAAGTGGAATTACCAATCCTTGGAGTCTATGCCAGGTATAACAGAATAAAAAATCATAGCAATTATTACCAATAATTTTGAAAAGACATTATAAGAACAAAATGAGAGTGATTAACATCTCAGACCCATCTCTTCCTGTTCCACCTCTATCTTCAGAGTTGTACTTCAACCAGGAAGGGCTACCTTTTACAGCTTGCAAAATATATCAGACATTAATTCCCAAACATCATTCTATTCTGTGCAAGACACAAATTTAAGTGAAAAAAGTGAAGGAAAAAGCAGCAGCAGTGATGAAAATGAGAACGCCCTGCAGGAGCTGATATGATTTCAGCTGGACAGCTTCTGCTGTTCCCTTCCAGCCTTTTTGGGGGTGATAATCAATACCTGTCTTCATCACTTCTGGTATTTTGCCTTACACACAATAGCATCTTTTGGGAATACATATAAATAGCTATTAGATTCAAATATAAATCCTTAACTGAACATATTTAGAAATGCCTTTTCCCCACCGTGCTTAGAAGGAAGGAGACACTTGAAAAAGATTCAATCAAAGTATGGAGTGAAGTGATAAAAAAATGACAACGCAGCAGCTGTACCGTGTTTCTGGCATAAGGAAAACAGCATCTGTAAGGGGAAAAGCTGTGTGCACACATGCTCACACACAGTTTCAGGGCTCAGTGAAGGAGCTGGTTTGGCAGCTTTGTAAGTTCAGTAAAAACATATGTAATAAGAGTGAAAGTATCTTTGCAATTCCCCTCTGTGACAGGCTCTTTAAAGCTGCAGCGATGATACAAGCCACCAAAATGAATCCTTTTTGGCTTTTTTCTCTCTGGAGCTGGCAGATCTGAGCAGGGTGTGCTGGTGGGAGCCCACAGAGGTGTAGGTGTGGCTGAGGGAGCCAGTGAGACACAGAGGCACCCCACACCTCGGGCTCAGGCTGGGACTCTCCTCATCCATCCTGGCTCTGCAGCTGAGAGGCCGCTCCTTTCACTCTGATCCTTTAAGCCACATTACACGGCTACAAGGCTCTTTTTTATTTAAGACATAAAATGTCTCAGAAATCGAGTGAAAATTTCTTCTTCCTTTGTTTGGTTTTAAGTTAAATCATGTCTACAAGGATTATAAATGTAATACTGCTTTTGTTGGAAGTTCTTATCAAGGTGCTTGAAAGAAAAAGACCATCTTTCATTCCCAAAAAGCTTTGCCTGCCTCAATGCAGTCAAACTAAAGTAATTTAATTGCCTGTCCCAATATCAGTAATACATGCTCAAAGCAAACATGGAGTTTTGTACTCATAATTTTACTAAACTATTTTTACATAAAGAAATATGATCATATCCTTAGGTACAAAACAACTATTTAGAATCCTATCTCAGAATGGATCTTTGGAGGCAGTAATGGCTGAAATTTTTCTCTGCCTGCTCCTAGTGTGTATTTTTTCCTTCCACTAACGTATCAAGAAAATTCATTATTAATCCAATCAGTCAGATGATCTACTCCTTTACACCCGAGAAAAACATTATGAAGAAGAGTGGCTAAGACAGGAGTCCCCATATATTGGGAGACTTTGATTTTATTAAGATTTTCCTTTGGTAAGGATTACTGTGCTATTTATTTATTTACTCAACATAAATTCACAAATTAATTTAGCCACTGTGTTATCAGCGCTATGTGTTAATGACTTGAGTTTCAATTTCTAGAACAGCTCCAGAGACCAAGTCTAAACGACTGGATTAGTCAGAGCACAAATCCGCACACGTACGGATTTCTAATATCCTTCACACCTAGCTGGCCCCTGGCTCCTGGAGAGGCTGTGATGGTTCTGGCATCTCTGTGCTGTGACAGGGGCACTGCTGAGCCCCTGCTGCCTGCGGGGCTGGCTGCAGACACGCCCAGGATGGCCTCGGGCGTGTGAAAACGCGAGAAATGAGAATAAATCACAAATGCCTACATTTTACCTCAGCTCTGTTACAGCCCGTTGCTTATGTCACCTCCCCTGTGAGCAGCCCACGTTGGCAGGTGCCCAGAGCAGGGACCCTGAGGATGCAGCACTCAGGTTGGTGGCAGTCACAAGCTGAGCACTTCCACTGGAGACTCTCTCCATCAGCCAGAGCTTTCGAGCACATCCACGGTGGGAAATGCATGCTGTAGTGCAACATTCCCCACTCTGCTCTTTCTCTTATGTGCTGGAGTTGGGGAACAACTAACAGAATTAGCAAATCCTACAGTATTTGCTGACTCACAACTTCTTGCTTCTACTTCTTAATGAATATGGCTTTATTAATCATCTGTATTTGGTGCTGAATACGCTGCAGAGTAACTGAGGGACAGCAGAAGAAATGAGTACACTTGGGAGACACACAGTTAGTTATTAAAATAGTTTTAGACATTTATATTGTGAGGCTCTTTTCAGAAAAGGAATGAGCCTCCCCCAATACTTACTGAAACCTAATGCAATGCAGGAGATGTGTACCAGCTACTTCTGTGATAATCATGGTTTGAATGTGCACAGTCAATTAGCTAACAGAGCAAAATCTTTCCTGAGAGCCTTAAGAAAACATTAGATTATACTATCAAATATACCTGGCTAGGTAATTACAGTGTTGTGCAGTAGCTTTAGAATTTAGAGACACTAAATCAACTGCTAAGAACGCACACAGCTCCCTCTGGCACTGCAGGGATTTTGTGTGACTGAAGCACTCGGCAGAGCTGGGCTGCCCAAGGGTTGGCTGTGTCTGTGACAAGATGCAGCCAAAGCTGACTGGGAACCTCTCGTGCTGGGACAGCAGTGTCAGAAGAAACTGCAAAACCAGGCTGAGGTGCAGGATGGATCAGCTACACAGCTTTACTTCCATTTATTTATTTCAGCTGCTAAGCTTCTCAATCTGCATTTTCATGAGCTTTCAGCAGAATCATTGAATCCAAATGGAAATAATCTATCTGGCTAACAAGGGTGCACCAACCAGCTAATTGTATCATCTAATGGAAATTCAAATGAACACGAAACAGCTTTGAGCTACAGCACAATTCCAGGTGCCACAGTGAAGGCAGGAAAAGCAGCTATGGCTTTGAATCTGCTGCAGGAGTGTGTAGGCAGGTAGAACCAACAGCAGCAGGAAACATATTAATCCCCCAGAATAAATCCTGGCAGGTTAGTTTCCCTGTAATATTTTGTTAACAAATAAAAAGTTGTCGATAATATTATGGGAAAAAAGTGTAGATATTGCAATGTAGTTAAATAATCTTCTTTTGACAATGGTAATTAAAGGGTGATATTCCCATTTTCAACAAACACATTCTATTAATAGATCTATTCTGCAATAATTGGGTTTTTTCTTCTCCAGAAAAATGATTTTCAGCTGTAAAAAAAAAAAAAAAAATTAAGCAGATTCATGGAGTCTGAAAAGGTCAAAGAGACCTGAATCTGAATGTTCTTATTTTTTATACTGTTGACCTACAGGGTTAAGATAAAAGTCAGTTACCATGATGATATTCATAGATGACTTTTTAAAGGTAACTTTGTTCATAGTGACAGAAAGATACAGTAGTTTGAATACAAACTCCAGGAGTGAAGAATGAGGACAAATACCTCCCTGAGGAAAGTAGGCCTCATCCAAAGTCCATTGAATTAATTGCCATCAACATTAGCTGTGCCTAAGGGGCTAAAGCCTCTCCTTTTTTTCTCTCTCTTTCTTTTTTTTTTTCCCCTATTTTATTTTTTTGTTGTTGTCCAAGCTGTATATCACAATATGTAGACTGGCATCCAAAACCACACTTAATCATCTTTGTTAGCTAATCCATTTATGTATCCAGCACTTAGAAAGAAATTACTTTCATAATGGTGTATTTTTGTATTTGAACTCACTGACTTCAACTGTTACTACTCCTAAGGCAGAATAATAAAAAGTGCCTTGCAGCAGTCTGAATTAGGGAGATACTCATAGATTTATTTTGCTATTAGAAGAAATATCCTTTCAGCAACTTAAATCTAACAAATTTAACCCATGCTTGAATGCAAATGTAGTATCACCAATCCATGGGTGAGTAGGCAACTATGTGGTAGGATATAGGCATAAATATTTAGCAGTTGCAACATCCTCTGTTAAATTTGAGAATTGCAACCCTTTTTCTTCAAGGAGACCAACAACAGTGGCAAGCCGGAGGAACGCAGAAACAGTGAGACTGTGCTCTTCTACTCCAGATTTGAAATTATTTTCTAATGCTAAAAATGGTGTCAGTTCCAACCCCAGGGCTGTGTTGTAGGATGAACATTTCTTCATTCAGTGAGTAAGATGTGTCAGTATTTTGCAGACCATCAGTTAAGCCAACAGCCCCTGCAGAGAAAGGACACTGCCATTTTAGTCCCCTGGGTTGGTCCATTTTGTTCTTCTGTGTGTCTTTGTGGGATGGCTGGTCAGTACTCAGTTTGCAAAACAAGGATTCATTCACACAAAGAATTGTACAAATTTGGAAATTCGATCATAATCTGATTATTGAGCATCATTTTTCTGACTACTCTAGCCAAGAGATAGAAGAAACTACATGCACAGCAGCTGGTACCTGCAAGTCCCTCTACTGCTCTTGCTACAACAGCTTAAAACTTTATACAAGTTCCTCTAATCCCCTGCAGGAAAAAGTATTGGCATCCTTTTAAAGAAAAAACACCAGAACTGAATAAATTACATTTTTTTACTTCATTTAGGAAGAAAATCCGAATTAAGACAAGAACTTTTAACTCTCTCATCATTAACCGTAGATGTTTAGTTTTCTTATCTTCAATTTTGGGAGGAAAATGGGATTGTTACAGCATTGCTGCAGCCCACTCCTGAGGTTTTACATTTTATTCATTGTTACATTTAACATGTCAAGAGTTTTGCACAACTGCAAGAATAAAACAAATTTGTTGGCTACAATCTCCTACAGACCATGACTTCTGTGAAGATCCTGTATGGTTGTGACAGGTTATAGCAAAGATACAACATCAGGGGACACAAGAAATGAAATTCTGTGCTCTTTGTCTCGGTGTTGGAGTGTCTGTCCGGAATTTTCAAAGCTGGTGATAGCTCAGTGAGGGGAAGGTGACCACCAAGGCTGTGCTTATCCTATAAGCAGGATGTGCTGACCAGGGTTTCAGAGAAATCACATGCATCCTTCTCACAGCTTTGAAAAAGGCTGCTTACACAGGGAGCACTTTTCTTGCTGGACTCAAATATTCCCACTTAACTGTTTCTTAGAGGGAAAATGAATAAAGAACACCTTGAAGGGATTGATGGCAGTGTTCAGCACATTGGGACAGCTCATTAGATACCCTAAAAAGGGCCCCTCACAAAGTACATTAAAGAATCCGAGGGGAGCACATTCTTGATAAGTTTTAGATCCCAACTCAAAGGCACCACACCAGCTTTATAACAATGGGGTGAAACCAGTGTGGAACACTTCAGAAGGATTTACAGGAATAAGGTGTTCAACCACGTATCAGGGATGATCAATGAGGAAGAAGAGACATACTTCTCTTCTAATGTTACAGACCAGATAGACAAGACTGCACAATAATGTAAAAATAAAATCAACCTTCTAAGTCAGAAGGTGATAACTTTTCTAACAGGAGCCCTTGCCATCACTCCCTCTTTTCTCATGATTTTTCTTTTGATACACAATAATCTTTTATACCATCTGAAAAATAAGTCTGGGTCCGGTTATTAGATCTAGCTCAACAAACCACCCAGTTTCTCCACTGACATTTCCAGCGATGAATTCTTTTTTTTCCCCTCTTGTAATTAGCAGTCCATAAGAAGAATTCAGTTACTCTTAAGAATTTCATTCCTTTCAGAATTTAGTGGTATATAGACACTGAGAACAAGACCACATTAAGTATAATTCTTACTAGGGGATGGAAAAGTATCTAATCTTTGTGGCTGTACTCTGTTTGTACTTTTAGCAGTTTCACATAGCTGAAATCAGAACACTAAAAACCTGAATGGCACATTGCAGGCAGTCTGAAAAGGTGCTAAACAGTATCAAGACATGTTCCGAAATCTAAATAGACACTTTTCATTATGAGTAGTTACTCATAACTAAACTTGAGATGCTGACACTAAGTCTTGCCTAATCATTTCCATTTATATGTCTTAGTTAAATGAGAGGCACCAGGAAAACAGCAATCCTGGGGTGCTCCCCCTCTGCACTAAGGTTTCCTACAGAAGGCACTCTACTATGTCAAACCAATTGTTACAACTCCTATTTCTCCCAAGATATTTACATTCCCATCAGCCCTCATTTCTCTGTCAGGAGCAGTAAAGTGTCACACCTGGAGATAGTTCAATGGAGCTGAAGTAAAGCAGGCCTGCAAGCTCTACAAATCAATCTCCATGTGTAAGTTGCTTCATGCTTTTAAGAAACCTTTTCCTCAGTATTCATTTCTCCCTTGTCTGATAGGCCTGACAATCCTGAAGTATCTGTTACCTCCTCTATGCAAAAAAAAATCTATCAAAACCAACCAGGAATTACATGTTGTACTCTTTTTCATCCTCTTCTGATTTGGTGATGCCAAAAGTAAGTGCTTTTGAGAGAATTGAAATGAAGGGGTTTAGGTCTGCAGGGAGCATTAGGAACAAACAGGGCCTGGTACTGTTCTGGAGCAATTGTGATTACTGTGACTTTGCTGCACCCAAAGGCAGTGGCTTACAAGGTACAAGAACACCTGATCTAGAATTTTCCTGTGACTATCACAAAGGAAAAAGCAGTAAGCTCCCAAGTCAGAGGCTACAAATGGGTGGAAGTTTATCTGATATTATCCACTCACTGAAGCTTGGTACTAGTAAGAATCACAAATTAATTTATTCCTCAAGTTTGCTGTGTCCTGAAACAGGGTTGAACATCATCACTGCTATTTTCATGTGTTATGGACAGAAGTTTCAGCAGTTGCTTTGCTTTAGGTTTTGTGTGCCAATCTTGAACTGACTCAGACAAGCATAAGGACAAAAAGCACTCAGCACTTCATGAAAATCAGCTTCCTCATATTGCTTCAGCTGCCAACCCCATGCCTCCAGCCTCTCTGGACCATGACACAAACAAGCTTTATGCAGTCTACAATGCTATTGGGGCTTGATTATACTTTTGATGCAAATAATGGTGGAATGCAATGGGAAGGTTTCATCCTCCCTGCCCCACCACTGAGCTTTTAACATTGCAAGAGATATTTTACATTAGAAAAGCATGCAGTGATCATTATCAGCGTAAATTAGTGGCTTCATCTGAAAATGGGTTTTTCAGAACTGATTTTATCCACCTGCAGTTAACTTAACATTGCACAATAACCAACATGTAGAGAGCTGATAGTCATCACAAGTGGGTTTTGGTAACAAAATTATCAGAGGGAAAAACATGCTTTAATATTACACAAAACTGTGCTGTATTACTGCCATATACTACAATGATTAAAACTATTATACACTCTTTTGTTGACTTTGTGAAACATTATATTCCAAGGACTTTTATGTCTTTTGTACATGTTTGTTTATGAAATTCATACTGTATGTTTATGTGCCTCATGATGATAACAACCTTCTTAGTGTTTAAATAGAGAAATGCATAGGCATAACATGGATAGCTCCACTGAACTAATTTAGATAAAGTGGAATGTCAAAATAAATAATAATATCTGAGACTGTAAGCTCTTTGTCACCAGCATTTTTTTTTTTTACTACAGGTTAAAAATGTTTGATGTAAAGCCTTGCAACTGGTTTGTGAAAAAATAAACTATAGATATTCAAACCCTGTTCTTCTAATGATCTTTGATACTGCTACCAATGAAATCCCCAGGCCCCCAAAAATAGGCAGGGAGAAAGAAGACTGAAAAATCAGAACCCTTAACTTTGAAGGAAAGTTGATATATAAAGCAACAAATAAATATAATTCAGTTTTACTGATTATTATGAAATGATCTTCAACTCTTACAATGTGGTGACTGCACCGACAAAGCAGAACTAACCGTATATATATATTTGTATTATTTAAAGTCACTGAAGACCTGACCCAAAATTCCAATAGAACTAAAAATATTCCGACACCCCTTAGCCAGTTGCTCATTTAAGGTGCAGCAAAGCAAACCCAGAGATCCTTTTCCCTCTGCTCCTCTCTGCCCTCCGAGCACTGGTGTGTGTGGAAGGGGGGAGATCACAACTTTAACAGCCCAGACCCATTGCTCTTGTCAGAACACCGAGCCAGGACAGGAATGCTAATTAACCACTGTCACAGGTGCACCATGTGTCAGGATGTCCTATTTAAGGTCAGAAAATGAAGTCAGTAATTCCATACCACAAATGTTAGAGAAGACATGAAAAATGTGATTTTTCATTTGAAGATTAGCAGTGCTGCTCCTATTTCAGAAGTTTCAGTAAAGCATTTCCACGTACTGACCGATTTCAAACATCTGCTGCTGTACAGCAACCCTTTGCAGCAACAGCAGATCTGTAAAATATATTTATCAATGTGCAGAGCATTAGTTTACTTCTTTCTCTGCTTCTTAAATTACTTTTTACTTAACTTTTTGATTAAACGTTACTATGTTGGAAACTATGAAACAGAAAATCAAAGTTGTTTTAAAGCATGACTCAATTTTAGAGCAAAATATCAAAAAGAACAGCTAGCTAGGGTCATATAAAGCACAGAATTCTCAGACTTCTAAGGCTGGATGCTGACCAAAGGTAACTTGCTGACCTAAGGCTTAACAAAGCATCACAGATAGTTCATATTCATCTGAATCATCAGCCACTGGTGCATTTAAGAAGAAAAAGATAAAGTTAATGGGTTTCATAGCTTGATCTGTTTCAGCAAATCACGTTTTAGATAATGTAAACTTCCTCTGCTTTCACAGCATGCAGTGGTAAAGGAAAAATTACTCTGAAAACCAAAGTCATGGATGTCTTTGGAAGAAACTTAAATGTTTTAACATCACAGAATGGCTTGGGAGGGAGCTTAGAGATCATCCCATTCCACCTCTCCTGCCATGGGCAGGGACACTTTCCTCTAGAGCCACATCCAGCCCAGCCTTGGACACTTCCAGGGGTGGGGCAGCCACAAGGGTTATAAAATCATAAGTATTGGTAAGAGTCACATAGGTGTGTGTGTGTATGAAGCAGAATCTGAATGATACAGCAGAATCCTAAAATAACTTCTTCTGTTGTTATTGTCAGTGAAGTTGGCATGGGTTTGACCAGCTTCCAAGAGCCTAGTTTGCTTCTGTATCTCAGGTTATTGGATATGAAATCAAAAAGTAGACTTTAGGGGCTCAAAATAGAAAACAGGTTCCTGTAAGGTTGCTCCTGTTTCTCAGGCATAAGAAAACAGCATCATCCTGTGTTTTCATCTGTGTAATTTTTCAGAGCTCCCTTTTTCCCTTTCTGAATGAGTATTTACATGACTGTAACTAAACTTTCTGGTGTTTAAAGAAAGACAAATTTTGGCCTTGAAGTTCTGCAAGAATATTCAACTGCACCCACCTCTCTCTGTCCACTGGTCTACAACGTCTGAGTCAACTCCAACAACTTCAGCTCAGTCTTATTCTCCCAGTCTTTGACATTCTAGCTCTACATTTCCTCTGATTTGCAAGAGGAAAATCAGTACTACATATTACTCAAAAGATGGAAATCCAAAAAGGATAAGCTAAACAAAGGAACATAGAAAAGCTTCATGTGAAAATGCAATAAATATGCAAGAGGTCAGTTGTCAGAAAGATCCTTTCCTGCATTAGGATAACATATCCCAAGCATTTCAGCTGAAGAATACACATCCATCCATCCATCCATCCCATGAGTATTTGCTTCAACATTCTTACATATTCAGGATTGATAAAATCAAGCATCTTCTGTAGTTTTGAAATTATTCTGCCAGGAAGTGAGTGAAAACTTGACTACATCTCATTTGGTCTTGAAAGCTCTCTCATGTATAGCACACCTCCTTGGAAAATGCCTGAACTGAGCTGCAAAACTGAATAGGAGCAAGCATCCACATTTTCCTTATATTTGCATACAGATGGCAGTTTTTCAAAGATAAAATTATAAGCTGCTAGTACACTGTCAAAGTTCAAGCAATCTGTGTTTAGTACAAACATTTCTAATAGAGTTACATGGCTGTATTGAAAATAATTAAGTAGACAATGGACCATTTCTCATCCATTTAATAATTCTGTACAAGTATTGGGAGGGGTATTTCACAGCTTGGGCACCCTATTTTTATTTTTTTTTGTTTTGTTTTGGTGGTTTCTCCACGCACATCACTGTTTCCATGGAACCATTGCTCATGGAGTACAGATGTCCACTGAGAAACCATACAAAAAAATCCTGTTCAAACAGAATGTCATTCTCCTCTCAAATTTATAGCAAAATTAAATTATGGTTCAAATTCACAAAGCTTCTTTTCCTATGATTTTTATCTATCAATAATACCCTGAAGCTCACAAAACATCACTTACTATTGCAATCAAACAATCTCTACTTGTTCTAACAGGTACAGTAGAGTTTTGTGCCAAATTTCTGCAGTCTGTGTCATCTCCCACAGGTGTTCAGTTCTTTTGGCAAAGAAAATGCAATAAGAAATGTGTTTTTAGAAGATTTGCTAGAAGAGTTTCAAATAATCAGTTATTTTCTAATGTCAGAACAGTCCCTGCATCTGCTGCATATGGCAGTTACTGAGATCTGCACTGATCCATGCAAAAATCATTTCTCCACTTATTCTAGAAAGTATAAACCCATCTCTTCTTAGGAGATCATGATCAATGTTATAATGACGTGTAGGTATAGCTGGACTAGCTACAATGCATAATCTAAAGACTTTGCAGATCATTTTGACTGAAAAGTTACAAGGAATATATAGATAATGGAATTTCTAAATTTTGCCATTTTGCATCTCACCAACAATTCAGTTCAATTTGATGTGGTTTGTAACTAAATTAACTCTGTGCTTGAAAGGAGTCTATCACAACCTACAGTGTTTCAAAATACAGGTTTTAAAAAAAATTCTTTTGTTTTTTTTTAAATGAAAAATAACCCTGAGTAAAGACTTAAAAAAAATTTAAAAAGACATTCTAGGGCACTGATGGCTTACAGTATTTAATCTATTTTTTTTTGTCTCACACTGGTCATGATTTTCAACTTCTGTGTCTCAAGACAAGGTCTGAGGGAGGGACTTTCAAGTCTAGCTGTAGAAATATTTAATGGTCATCTTCTTTAACTGTCTTTCCTGAACACAACAAGGTCCTGTTTATCTTTCAAGTTCCACAATATGCCTTTGAAGCCCTCCCAGCATTTTTTGCAGCAGCTCAGCCAAAGTACAAGCTCATCAAATCTGCTGATGGCTGGAGAACTTCCTCTGCAAATACATCTGCTGCTGAGCCTGGCACTGGCTGAAAATTCCAAAATACTCTGGTAAAAGCAGCTTCTAGGAGACATTTCAGAGAATCATTTAGACTGGAAAGGATCATGGAGCCCAGCCATTAGCCCAGAACTGCCCAGCTGACCACTAAAGCCCACTCAAGGCACCCTGGGCTGCAGTGATCCACAGGCCAGACAAGGAGTTCAGTCAGGGCCCCCAATTTCAGGGAAGCAAACATTCAGCTCTTGGATGAGTAAAGTCAAGAGGAGGCCTTGGGAGAAGACCTCCAGGGAGAAGGAGCAGAACTGAGCTGGCAGATCTTGAATGATACTTTCCAGAGAGAAGAAATTGTGCAAGGAGGGCAAGAAACTAAAAGGCAAGAAGCAAATTCACAGGCAGCGGCAGCAGGGACGTGTATCCTGAAAAGAACATCAGGGATGTGTTTGGCTGTGTAGGGATGGGATGAGGAAGGCCAAGGCACAGCTGGGGCCATTGGTCAGGGGCTCAGATGGGGATCAGTGACAAGTGGTGAGCCTCGGGGGTCTGTGCTGGGACCAGGGCTGTTTAATGTCTTCATCAATAGCAAGGGGATTGACGGAGTGCAGCCTCAGAGAGCCGGGCAAGGCCCCGTTCCTGCTCTGGCCACAGGCAGGCAGAGTGTGGGCAGGTCCCTCTGAGCCCATTTAGAATTTCTGAACCACCACGAGCTTGGAAAAGTGTCTCCCTTTTGCTAGTCCAGATACCAATTGCACTTCACTTCCTGTCTGTGTGGGCATTAGACAGACAAAATGCACCTGACATTATGGTATCACGATTAAGACACAAGACTTCAAATACTATTTTTAACTTTTATTTTTATTAGCTTTTATTTTCTATTTAGCTTTAGACTTTATTTTTAGCTAATGTATGGATTTTCATATAAAAATCTATTATTTAGCTTTGTGGAACAGTGTTTCCCATCAACTGATCTTTTCCATGTAAACAGAAACTTGTCTTTAGATTAGTGATCTTTTGAAAGACATGTTCACTGTGTCTAGAGTTTGAATTGGCCCTGCTGCTGATGTCAGAGGCAGGAGAGATGTAGCTAATAGCACAGCACAGCCAAGATATTAATTCAGGATTTGCTATAGATATTTGGTTTTAAAATTAAAATTAAAAGTGCATATTCATACAGTCTGATCTTTCAAATATATATATTCACATAACCTTGTTTACAAGGCAGTGTGAGAACATTTATGATGGATTTAGAAAACTAAGAAAGTGCTTAAGTGATTCAAACCAAAGGGATATGAAAAGCATATTTTAACACTGAATATCAAATGGAAATGATGGAAGTCAGTCAGTCAGAATTCATAGCAGGAGTGCCCATACATTCCTGTTTCAGACTTACAGAATAAACCTTGGTACACACACGCCCTTCCCCAAGGTAAAAACCCTGCTTTACCCTTTCTTTATAACCTTTGCCTATATTTTGACTACCATACTATTATTATAATGAATAACTGCAGAACAGAGAAGAAGTAATAAAAACAACAAAAAAGTCTCCTAATAGAACCATTTATTGACTTCATTAATAGCCTAAACGCTTAAAGGTTTTATATTACAAACCGTGCAGCACTGAGACATCTACACATATTCTAATTAACAGCAATCACACACACTAATAGTATAACCTACTGCTTAAGTAAATGAACATCCTTGCCCCCTGCTGCCACGAAGGGGCTGATAGGCATGTGCTTTATTGACAAAGTAAGCTAATTTACAGAGTGATTGTCCAAGAGGGAGCTGCTGTTTATTTGTAGAGTTTTTCCCAGTGAACTTGCAGGGCAAACAACACGCTTAAATTGTTAATTAAAATATCAACAGCTAAATGTAAATACTATGGTCTCTGCGAGTACACTGGCTCATGTTTACTTATTTAGAAAGAAATAGTCCCAGCAATTTTCTGTATTAAAGAAATGCTGTAAATCAAAATGCTACTGCAGAAAAAGGAAGGAACCTTTGTCTCTGTTTCTCCTGCAGTCACTGTCAGTGTCACATCTCAAAGAGCCCCCAGACTTACAGACCCATACAATGTTTAATATCACTTCACAGCTTGTTTGGAGATACCTTTCTGAAAAAACAATGAGCCTGGCTGCTCCTGGTAGATGAGAATTCTGGATCTAGAGACATGATGGTATCAACTTTGGTGGAGTTTTCAACAAACGAGCCAAAGGCCCTCCTGAGTCTGCATTCTCTGAGTACTGACCTTTTTCTCCCAAGCTTAATAGGACATTGAACAAGAAATACCAAATAATATTTTAATGGTCAAGTAATCAAAAACTTCTACTTCATTTTTCAAAGTACATGAGGCTGTGTTTTGGGAATCATGGTTTAGGAAAGAAACTGGTTTGAAGAAGAAAAAAAATCCCACAGCCAAATATTATAAATTTATTGGTGGAACATCAAGTGAGCACGCTCTACTCTCAAATGTTATAGAATGTGCTTCTCTCAAATGTTTTTGCTGAAGCTCATATTTAGTTTAAAAACTGCATACTGGAATACTGGCTCAAACTTGTGTCCTTCCCTTTTTTCTGATAGATGTTTCCAGTTTTAGATTGCTATTCACTTCCCTGAGAGACAAGGACCTGAACCAGGGGGAACACTGAGCATAATGCCAGCCTCCTCTTCCTAGGGTTCACTTCCTTAATTTAATAATTTCATACTTCTGAAATTATAAAAAAATTAAACAAAATATTTCATTTCCTGCCAACCTGTCTTGTCTTACCAAAGGTAATTTTTGTTGGTCAAAAATAATTTGAAGAAAAGTTTCAGGGCAACCAAAACATAGCTGTGAACAAATAAAACAAATATTGTTCCAAAACCTGCTACCTAAAACTAGCAATTACATTACCATCATTCAGGGGACAATGTTTTTTTCTCCCATATTACATTAATGCATGTAAAGGAATAAAATTTGGTAGCTTTCATACAAATTTTTCAACAGCACTTATTTTGTCACTTTAGAGCAAGTGTTGTTTTCTCTGTGCACTTTAATCTGTAAGGACATGAAAGACAAATCTCACTTCATGTCGCTGCAACAAATTATGATAAGCTGAGGTGGTATTTCCAGAAAAAGTTCTTTACTATTGCTTTTGTACCAATCCGTCAGTCCAACCTCATTAGACTTCTAGAAAAGTGTAAAGCCTCTAAATCTGCAGCTCTAAATTGCAGATTACACAAGCCAAAGGGGCCACTTTAAGGAGCCTTAGATTAAATTTTCTTTTTCCTGATAAACAGTGTATTCCTGTAGAGAAGGAAAATAAGTATGCTGCCCATAAATGGGGACACATAAAATTATTAAGCCCCATTTTACTGACATTTGTGTAAAATACTGGCAGGATGAATATGCTGAAAATTATTAAATAGGTATAAACCATTAAAAAACAAACAAATAAAACCCCAATGAGGCAATCCTCTCAAATTTTGTATACTAGCTATTACTGCTAAAGAAAGTAATTTGCAGTCATTGTACATGATGCTTTGAAAGTACCAGTTCTGGGCTCAGGGGCAGCCAAAAAGAATGTCTGGAATTATTAAGAAACAAATTTGGAATGAACCCTAAAAGCTTCATTACACTGCAGTGTAAATCCATGATGGATCTATCTCAGATACCGATCCCCATCTTAAATAAGATATTTAGAGTGTGTGCCACAGATTTCATGGGAGAAATGATGAAGTGACTAAAAGTTTTCGTCTTGAAATAGATGACCTAAGGGAAATATGAAACAGGTCTACAAAATCATGCACAGTAAACAGAACATAAAAAAAGGTTATTCACCATTCCTCATGAAATAGGAACTAGGAGAACGGCAAAGAAATGCTCACACAGCAAGCTTAAAATGGTAAAACATGCAATTCGTATTTGAAATTGTAAAGGGAACAGCCACGGAATGTCACGGGGGACAAAATAAAAGTGGGTTTAAAAAAGTGCTTATGTGACTTCATGATATATTGATAGCTATCAAACTTGATGGTGTAAATTCAAATTCCAGCTCTGGAAGATACAGATTACCAGAAACCAGGGAAGTATAACACACAAAGCATCATTTCCTCCTCAATCTTGTTTCCCCAGGCATCTGCTCCCATCCACCCACTACTGGGAGAGTGGCTAGAGAGCAAACTGAACCTTTAGTCTGAATCACTGCTGCCATTCTTACCTTCCTATATAATTACATCTCAACACACCCATTTAATTATTCTGTGACAGTTTGAACAGTCTAGGGCCTGGTATGTGATGCATTTGCAAATGAGCTCTGAAAGACAGCATTTAGCAGGGGGTGTTGTAAACAAATTTTTGCAAATTTTCATCTAGTACTGTTATCTTTTGGAGAAGGGAAAGTATGGCTTTAATAAGCAGCACTTGGTTGAAGCTGTCATGTTTACAGCTCTGTGAGTTATTTCCATTCAGATTATGTACCTCTTCATAGCATGATCTAACTTCTGGGAAAGAAAAAAATAAAACCACAGCTGTATCAGGATAGGTTTGAGATTTAATGCAAGTTATTGCTCTAAATATGAAATACAGATTCAATTCAAGACCTTCAATTTGCATCTAGTATCTAGTTTGTACAGTAATAGAATACGGTTTTATATGTAATAAATTCCATGTTGATAGGTTACATGAAACAACTGCTGCATCTCAGACATTTTTTTTCCCCATAGACTAGAAAGTCTTTTGGGGACATGCTCAATTTCCCAGTTCCTCAGTACTTAACAGATCAAGTGAACTCTATTTTGAAGACTTTTGCATGAGTAATGCAGAGTGACATCTGAATTACAAATAGGTCTGCATTGTAATTGAGCTGCTGTGCAGGAAGAAGTGGAGTTCCAAGATTTGCACACTTAAGGAAAAGAAAAGGAAGTATTTTTTTTAATCAGAAATTTTATTAATCACTTGTCACACATGCAACCATTGCAGCTATTAATCACTCACATTCAGGAGCACTCCTGTTGGTTTGCTAGCCCAAGTATAAATTATCATGTCAAAGATTAACCCGTTTTCTTTCATTAATACTTTGTTTTATTTCCTTCCTCTCTCCATTTTCTCTTGCAGAAAAGGCTTGAATTTGGACAACTGGAGTCTGAATGATTAATCATAGTGACAGAAGGTTGACCACGGGGTCAACAAACAATGAATAAAAACATAAGACACGGGTTCATTCCAGGTTATACTCATGTTTCATTTCAGAAGTGAGAGAACAGCAGGCTCTTTTCTCCAGAAATTACTGCCTAATAGTCAGAAGGCAACCTTAGCACAATGCCAGTGCTGTTCCTTCCCCACCAAAAACCCAGAGCCATTTGTTATTAGAGTTGCTGTGTAGGCCACCCAGCCTGGTGGAACAACACACTTCAGCAGTTTCAGAGCACAGCTAAGTGCTGACGTCTCCGGGGCTTTGACTGCTGCAAACAAAGCCAGCAATCAAGCCCCAGCAGCTTTCCCTGAAGTGTGATATAGGATTATAAATATAGCACGATGGCTATTAAGCTCATAAGTTGTAGTCAGAAGATCTTATAATCAAAAGTCCTTAGGGTCGTACTGCTAAAAATAAAAGAACCGTGAAAGAAAACAAAATGTATGAAATAAGACATTACTGATTGAGGAATCGAGAGTCTTACGATGACTTCTAACAATTCTCAGGGAAAAAAATAAAAGGATGTAAGTTATATAGCAATTATGAAACAAATAGGATTTTATAATATTTAAGAGAAAGCCTTTTTTAATATAGTAGATACTGAGACCAATCAAAGGCAGAATATAGTCCAGTTCTTCTAAAAAGCAAACAACAGAAATGTAACGAAACTATTCCCTGGGTGAAGTTTGCAAGGAAGTGTTCATTTTGACGATTGTGAGAAAGGTGTTTTTATCTTGGACCAAGAATCTAACAACAGTGATATTTTCAACCCAGTGGAACAATTCCATCAAATGACTCAAAATCCCAGCAAGATTTCAAGGTCTTTTTTTGCAATAGTAAAGGTTCAAAGATGCTCAATCAAAACTCTCCAAGAGATGAAACTCTGTAAAAAGCTCTTTAACAGCTTTTATAAAAAAGTGTGGTGACATCTCACTTTTTTTTTTTTATGTTTGCAGAAACTAAACATGAACAATCAACAGAAACAGAAAATCATCAGGTGAAAGCAAAAAGAATGGGCAAACACTCAGAAAGATGATATAGAATGCTTTGCTGTGGATTTCATATATAACCTACACGGTGATGGACAAAATAGCTCCTCGTGACTTAGGGCAGATGTAAGCAGGGATCCTTTCTCCAAATGACTATTTTTACAAGAGACTTAACTCCTTTGCATATCTAAGTTTTCATAACTTTCTTAAAAAGAGGGAGGAAATGTTTACTTACACAGCTATCATTTTAAAAATTTAAACTGATCTTTGTAGTAAATTTTTTGAAATCTTAAAAAATATGTGACTGGAAGCTTCAGCATTCAATATTTTTATGCCTTTTTTTCTTGATATTTGAGTCAGCTCAAGATGTGGATAAGAAAAAGATAAAAAATCTCATTTTGTCAAAACCTTTTAGAAATAAACACATTGTAAATTTGGAAATCAACAGATCCTTAGTTGATTATGCTAAGCAGAATGTTGGTACAAATGTTTTTACTTTGATTTCATTTCTCTGAAGTCACCATCCCTGTCCAACTCTGCATATCAACTCTGTCAGTGTCCGAATGATACCTTCCTCCTGGGCAGCATTCTCCAGCTCTAAATTTCAAAGCACATGACAAATGTCAGCATTCCTGTCTTAGGACATGGAAACCCAGGAGGAGCAGGTGCCCAAATAACAAAGTTATGAACCAAATCAAAGAGATCTGAATGTTTAATTTTATCCAGCACAAACCCTTTTCCCAATGATACCCTTGAGCAGCACTTGGATTCACTAACAGCATTCCCAGCAAAGGCTGATATGCAAGGAGTCCATGGTTTATCCTGGGTGCAATGCTGACCACCAAAAAACCACCAACATTCTCCACGTGCTTAAAGCAGTGCATGGGTTTCTTGCAATATATGAATTTATAAAGATCATTCCTTTACATACCCACTGAAAACAGCAGTGTTTCTTCAGAAGTTCTTGGGCATGTCAATATTTCCACTAAAAAACAACCCAAACAAAAATGCAGTAATACTGACACAACTCCAGCAATAGAAGCCAGCTGTAATATAAAACATTAATTAAAATATATTTGATTACATAACAATTCAACACACACAACTGTCTTACTGTGAATATTTGTATGACTGTACGTAATTTCAATCATCATCATATTCTGAAGTGTTTTTCTAATCACTTCCCTTTGCTTTGTTTCAGAACTCCTACAATTACCAGGAGTCTTTCCAAGAAGGCAAATTTTGCCAGTTAAATGCAGGAGTCAGGAAAGATCTCTGTATACAATCTGTCAGATCTACCTCGTCACCCAAGAGGATAAACAGGATTTACCTTGGTCTGTAGGCATTAACTCAGTGAGCTTTAAAATCCAACCTGTTCTCAGAGCTGATTGCCTGCCCAACTGCACTGAGCTCCTCCGAAATGCTGAGAGTCCTGATCACCCTGAGAGCTGTGCAAATGGGACCTTTTCAGGGCTCTGGAAAAGCTAGGGTTGTTTTGGTTTTTTTTTTATTTGATTGGGGTTTTATCGTGGATAAAACCCAAATTATTAACTCCACATTTCTGCTCAGCAAAATTATCGTGAAAGTATTTTGCCGTGGTAAGAAGTGGCTACTTTAATTCCAGATAAAATGCTTTTATTGTCAAAGCTTTCCTTCTTTATAATTTAAGGAGAAAAAAAAAGGACTGGTAATTAAAATCTGCAAGTTTTAATCTAGAAAATGTTTAATTTTGCGGAGAGTTCTGTGTTTCATTTTTCCAGCAAAAAAAAAGGAGTACGCTATATGGAATCTAACTTTTATTGTCATGGAAAACTCAAAACTTTACCTTTTGGGCAAGCAGCACACTCTTTGGAAAATTTAACTCAGTTTAAATTTATTTATTTTACATAACAAAGAATTTCTCAGGATCTTACTTTTACTACTTTTCTCAAAGAATGTCTACTTTAAAACTCATTCCATGAAATGCAAGGCTTTGATCTGCTGCATGACTGCTCCGTGTTAATATTTAGTGTATTTGATAACTTATTGAGATGAACGTTTCTATGAGAAGTTCTTAAGCAGTTCTTAAGCACACACCCAATGTGCTCCTGTGTCACTGTTCAGCTCTTCCCTGGTTTAAAATAGAGCTGTGTGGTGTTCAAGTGAAGAAGGGATCATTATTACTCATTTGCTTAAACTGTTTTGCACACCAGTTGATTGATGCATTTTGTCTATTTTTTGACATAAATAGAGAGTTTGGACCCCAACTGAAGAAATGTGGTTCACAAGAAAATATTATTATGGCTTCAAGAAGAAATTCTGAATATTTCTGAACAAGCTCAATATAAATGTACTAACTGTGGTGAGAAGAAATACCTCAGGTGAAAAATACATCTTCAACCCTTAGAAAGCTCTCTTGTAACTGTTTTAGCAAATCATTCATTATAATGTTCTTATATGCCATTGATCTCTATGTGATATGGAAGTTATCTCATTCCAGCAAGAGAGGGGATAGATAACTCTACATCAAACCACTTGTGAACACTGGAGCAGCCACGCAAGCTAAACAAAGAAAATTAAACCAATTTTAGTTGTCTTCTGTGAGGTTACAAGGTGAAGAATATGAGCTATAAAACAAAAGCTGCTCCCAGTGGGAGCTGATACCTGCACATCAAAATGTGTTCGAGCCTGTTCAAATTAAAAACTAGAAGACCTGGAGGTTTACCTAGAAACACTAAAATGATTTTCAAGCCTTTTCTTGAAAATCAGCAGTGTTCCACTGGGAGCATTGGTCTTTGGAAGACCTTCTGTCCTATACTAAGCCACAGGTGTAAGAAAAATTGAAGAGATTGCCTCAGGAGAGGCAGAAACATTATATTACATAGGATGACATTAGTAATTCAGGTGATAGCAAAAAATCCTAATTTATTCAGGAAATGACATTTTATTTACCGTGGTGCTGCAATTTGAAAATTTACAGAAGACACATCAATACAAATTTGTTGCTCAGAGAAGGTATGAGCATCTGACACGGCTGGCTGCTGCCAGCAAACCACTTTCAGTATTCACACAGGGTTCTGCAAGCAGCAACGAGTTTGAAAACAAGAGGGAAGTCCTCTATAATGAAATGCCCATTCATTTTTCATGTTACACTGTTCTGCCCATTCTTTCCTTCTCTCATATATCATGCTTTTAACAACTCAAGTTTTTCGCCACTGCTCCATTAGCTTGGGATTCTTTTTCAAACTGTTGTCAACTTGTTATTTTTCAGTGGTTGACAACCTGCCTATAAAGTGCTGTACCTGGAGGAATATTGCTTGCCCGATTCCTAGAGAGATTACATGGTAATAATTTTGCAATATATTATGGAACTCTTGGAAATTCTGTATGAAATACAATGAAAACAATAGACTTGTATTTTAATTGTTCTCCTGAATCAAACCTGTCAGAAAATGACAACAAATTTTCTCTGAAAAATCTGGCTGCATCAAGATAAAGACATATTGTGAGATCATTTCAATGCACCATAAAAAGCTTGAAAAATGCTAAAGAATCTTCTAATACCATAAAAAATATTGAAGGGTTTTGTTCCTTTTTTCCAATTTTTGATTCCACCATTATTTAACTATTTCATTATAAGTAAAATTTAGAGAGGACAGAATTCTCTTTCATAGAAACAAAGACCTAAAAATCTTTAAAATGTATTTTTTCCCAAAGAGGTTTTTTTTTTTTTAATTTTAATATTCTTAAATATTTTTTCTGTCCTGTACTAATCCTCTTCCTAGCCTACCTAGCTGAAGATGAAGTCCTGTTCTCTGCAGCATGAGAGACCCAGACACTCAGGAGTGTGAGCACCAGGCCCCTCAGAGCACCAGGGCCTGACCCAAACCTCCCAAACCCACGGTGGGCAGAGCATACACCTGGCTCCGTTCAAACCTTGCTTCTGTTGCCCAGTCTAGAACTCTGTTTCCTTATTTTTTGTTCTCTTTGCTGAATGGCAAAAGGAAAATGTTTTGTGAAACTCCATCAGAGTGCTCTGTCAGCCCTGGGTAGCTGGCAGTGCACTTCCAGGGGCACGGAGCAGAGGAGAGGCAGCTGTACACTGCCTGAGCTTTCTGCTCCACTTCTGCTATTTTAAAACCACAACTCCAGCAGGGTGACCCAGCTGGGAGATTTCAAGTGATTTACAAGGAAAAGATCATCTTTATTTTGTGTAGTTTCTTTCTGAACTACACTGATTATGAGCCTTCTGGAAAAAGAGCTGATGGGAGTTTTTGCAATTTAGAAACTAAATAAAATAATAATAAGGATAAAAATAATCTCTCAACTTTTTTGAGAGAGTAGGGATACATGACCTAGACTGAGAGGCAGAAGGAAGAGGGCTGGTTTAGCCAGGAAAAGAGAAGGCTTTGGGAATACTGAGGAGCCATCTGCCAGCCCCCATGGGGAGGTCTCTGCAGAGCTGCACCACGAGACAGTGGCTGCAACAGGAACCAGGGGACATTCCAGCAGGACACAGTGGGAGGAAGAAAGCACTGGAGCAGGTTGAATGGCAAGACAGTGGAATCCCTGTCCCTGAAGGTTTTGTCAGCTTGACAGAGTCCCAAGCAGCCTGGTCTGAATTCAGCACCGACTCTGCTTTGAGCAGAACGTGGGACTGGAGGCCCCATGGGAACCTTCTAGCCTGGGGGAACCAATGATTTTATGAGTTCTGCTATAATAGGAAACAAATAAATTTCTCCACACCACAGAAAAAAAAACCCAAAACATGAAGAATTTTTTGTTTGCATTTTATCAAAAATGCAGCCACTTTGTCCCAGTCAAGAAGCAGCTGACGTGAAACACAGTTTGAAAGTTTCTACAGACATTTTGAAATGTCCTGAACTCTGAAGGGGGCAAGGCTTAAGACCAGATTTGGATGGAGTCATTGGCCTGTTATCAGAACCTACCCCTTAGTTTTGAGCATCTTGGATTTCATTTTTCTTGAAGAAATAATTCTTCACCCATCTAATTGTATGAAAAAAACTTGAGAAAGTAAAACTAATAGAATGACCTCTGCTGATTCCCACTTGTGGCTGGAGCCCTAATTAAGGGAACAGTACCCAGAAACACACCATTCCCTTCTCTCCCTCTTGGAGCTCTGCTCATTTATAAGAAAAATACATTTTCTTGTCATGCCTACACACATTGTAAAATATGGTTCCAAAGATCTTACAAGCCCAACATAAGGAAGTCAACTGCTCTTACAGTGCAGGATGCTAACAGACATCCTACATTATAACGTGAAAAGAGAGCAGGGTTTCAGCTTCAAATGAAAGGAATCAAACCCGTGGCTTCTGGTGAGGTGTGCATGTCTACAGGCACGACTGTGCTATTCTTGTCTCTAAATAATAGCCAAAGAAATACAACTAAGTGTTGTGCTAAAGTCACAGTTTCTGCTACTTCATCACAAGAGCTCTCTTTTAGTGAACATCTTCTGTTCTTCAGAGCCACAAAGTACAACCTGTCCTGGACTGAAGTGAAATATACAGAAAGATGAGTGGTGCTACAAGAATTTTTTATTTTGCTACGAACAAATCCTCTATGAAAAAAGTTATTCTACAGCAGGAACACCGAGAATAAGATGAGAAAATACAGAAATGTGTGAAGAAACTAGGCAGTGCTTCTCTTAAAATTAACCAGTAAGTAACTTGTTTTAAGGTAAAAGAAATAGAAAGCAGAGTTGCTCTGTGTTGGAGTGAGTTTGTTTTTTTTTACACAAATAGGACAGGACTGTTTCTCGAGCTTTTATTGCGGCATCAGTCTCATCACATGGTTGAGACAATGGGAAGATGGTAACAGCTCACATTTCACCCACAGCAGCCAAAGAGTTCTTTGTTACAGAACATTTTGAAAGCTTTTTAGCCAATAGCTTATTGCCAAAGCTTACAGACAGTTCTCTAGCCAGTCACTAAAGCACACCTGCTTCACACATTCACCTTCTTGCCTTGACTAATTCCCACATTGCTCAAGACTCTGTGTGTTAGAGGACCCTGCAGGATCCTGCTGGAGGTGAGAACTGACTGGGAGATGAGGCTGCAAGTTTAAGCACTTTAATACTGGGCTGTCAGAGGTGGAAAAGAAAGAATTATGTCACATTTTTCAGATGTCTAAATTTAGACAGATTCTAAAGCTGTCAGTTATCACCCTGTTTTTTGATGCAGCACTCTGGATTTTGGCTTCTCAAATGTATCTCTACCAGTTTTACATAAATGCTTTTAAAATAGAAGTTATCAGAGCATGAAGGACAGTGAATCCCACTGACTTTTGGTTACCTGGAAGTACAAAGCTGGGCAAGAATACATTTGGAACTTTCTCAAAATTCAGGAAGCAAGGGAGGAAGATATAAGTGAAGTACATTTGTGCTCTCAAAGACATCCACTGAGTCCCCCAGAGCAGGGAATTTACCTCTTGTAAATGCACTGCCCAACGCTCCTGGATAAGAGCACAGTCCCTGATGTCAGTAATGTAAGCCAAGCACTCAGACAGCTGTGCTAACAAGCACATTAAAAAATAATTTCCCAGACTTCTCACTGAAACGTGCGAGTCCCAAGGAGTAAAAATGATGCAATTTGTAATGCAGACCAGTAATTACAACTCCGGTGGTTTACCACTCTAATAAATACAAAGTGCTAAGCAGTGCTAATCTGGACTTACTCATTCAATTTCTCCCTTCACCCCAATCCTCTGCAAACAAGTCTGAGATCAATACTAACAAAACTGTCTTTATGGTATCAGGCTCAGTTCTGCTGATGTACTATTATATCTTAATTTTCCTGGACGTAAAATCCAACATAATTAGACACACTCTGGAGAAATTGTTTCATTTATTCCCTTACAGTCATTAGTATTGAGATCATGGGGGGGGGAAAGCAACAGTAACCTGCATAGCAGTCCAGCAAACAATTTACTGTGGTTGCTTCTAGCAATGTCATTTATTATTATTTGAGACAGCTCAAACCAGTTCATACCAGTTAAAACAGTTCAGCCAACCCAAAAATTGTACTCTTTCAGGGCTTTCACTAGGAAAACACCAAACAAAAATCAAAACGCCTTTCAATTCAAAAATTGCTATGTTTATTTTCCAAACTGCAATAACAGAATTATGTACTTTCATGGAAATCACTTTAGTAGACATTTATTATATAACACTTATCAGTAACCTTATTTTCCATTAATAACTCAAAAATAAAATAAAAATTTGTAATACAAAACCCACAAGTTGATATTATCCTTTTATTTTCCTGTGCTTATTATTGTAAATAACATGATTCACACTTTCTGAAATGCTTTGTATTATAACAGAGCATCTGAAATAATCCATTTGGAAAGCAGTAGCAAAAAGATTTTGATTTATGTCAGAATGGCTGCCCATTTTTCAGAAAAAAAATTGTAGAACTCTTCTAGTAAACCTAATAAAAGACTATTATGAATGACTGGTAGAACAAAAAGCTTGTTTTTCATGTTACAGTCAAAAGGCATTATTAATCTGACAGTAAAAGATTTTAGTTCCTAATTTTTTTCTATTATTTCTGACCCTCAGAAGAAGTGTCCCTTTGGTAGGGACAGCTGAAAAGCCTGAAGGTAAAATCATCTTTCTTCAGAGGCCAAAGTAAAGTTTGGCCATCTTAACAACATAATTCTAAAAAAAATCAGAGAGCCCACTTGACTAAAACATTTCACTTATTTTGTTTTGCTGCATATATATGTATAATTATATGTGTATATGTGTGTATCTATTCAGCTTTTCCCTATTCCCTGTTCCTCCAAACACAAGTACAGGAAATACCATGAAGAATTTACTCTTGATGAATTCTGGTATGGTTTGTGCACATGCAATCTGTAATGGGCAATTCTTGGCCTGGGCCAATCAATCTTTCCATTTTATGGAAACAAGAAGTTTCCTGCACAGGCACAGGCTCAGAGAGAGAGGGGAGGGAGGGAGTGAGGTTAGAGATGTAAATATCTTGCCTTTCTCCATCACCTCCTGCAAATTCCCTAGTGGCTCACAAGACTCCCCCAGGCCAACAGAGCAGAGAATTTTATGTTCTTGCTTCATTTTATCTATTAAATGCAAATAAAACTATTGAACTTTCTTTGTATAAAGAAAGCTAAGTGTGTAAATATTTGAAGGAACATGGAAACAAAACTCTCATGGTTACCAGTAAAATAGACTTGAAAATCCATCACACTGTACCAGCTGGGACAATAACAAGGCTACCACTGTGACCAGACTTTTAACTGGAAAATTCCACAGGGCTGAGAGGGGACTGTGTACTCTACCCTGTGACTGTGTGAAGGCAAAACGAAGCTAAATGCTTTAAAAGCACAGCCCCTCAGACTCAACAGACAGGATACTCAGCAGCCTTGGGTGCCCAAATCTGTACAAGCAGGACAGGAGCAGCAGGCTCCAGGGAAGCTGCCGGGCTGCTGGCACCATCCTGGCTCATCCACACTCACACCTTTGGCTCTCACAGCAGCGTGAGGGCTCAGACCTGCTCAGTCACCAACACCCCACCAAGCCCAGAGGCATTCCTTGGATGCTTTATTGCATCAAAGTCAACAGACTTTGCAATGCCTCAGGACTAGAGGACTCTGCAGCACACACAGCTGCAAAGCCCCATTTTTCTAACAGTTTCACTCATTTAATAAAATCACAATGTTTTGTCACTGGAAAGAATTCTTCTTTCCAGGCCTGTGTTAGACTTAATGTCATGCTCAACCTTGTCCTTATATTTTGATATAATCTAAATTTACCTAAACATACAGGTGTTAGATGTTGTGGCCTAAATCATCTGCACTGTCTTATCTCTCAAATGACAGCGGCAGTTTTCAGAGTGAAGAACACACTTGGAAGAACACAGTCTATCAATTACTGCCATTTAACAGCATCAATTTACATAAGAAGAATAATATTGCCATATTAGGTGCTACAGTGCAGGAGTTCTTTTCCTTGAAAACAGAGAACTGATACCAGCAACCTTTAGTCTATCTAAGTAAACAAACTCAGAATCAAGTAAATTCATGATTTGCATGACAGTGGACTAAGGATAAAAAAATAAATCAATCACTCCCATGAGATTAAGTGGAGCTTCAAGTTGACCAAGGTTGCTTACCTTCAAGAATAAACTAAAAGAGTCAATCTCAAAGACTTTGAGTAAGCAAGTTGCTTTCAACTTAATGAAAGCAAAGTTTACATTTTATTGGATTTGTGTTTGCTGTCTAATGTGGTAACAATGAAGCATAGCTAAACATTTGAATGAAATTAAATAGAAGGCAACTTTGATTTGCAGAAAGTCAACCCAAGTGCAATTTTGCTTGGAGGTAGAGGTACAATGTGGAGTAGATGCCCTCAGAAAGGCTCTTTAGAAGTTTCATATTAGGTTGGTTTTTGTTAACTGTAAGCTTCTACTTTTCAGCCTCTGGGTTATTATTTTTGAATGTATGACACAAAAATCCCTGGGAGCGACAGCTTTTCCCCACTGCCAGAATTCTTCTAAATGTTTGGAACTCTAGAAATACTTCTGCTGAAAACAGCAAATACCAAGTGTCACTGGTACTACAAAGTACATCCTATATATCATATAATGTATTATATCATATTCCCATTATATTCTGAATCTACACATTGATATTTACCTCTGCTTGCTAATGTGCACCCATGTAAAGGAAAAATCTGCAATAAGTGTACCCTAAACCATTCATTTAATAGTTGACAAGATTTCAGTTTGTGAAACAGGTTTTTCATCTATTTGTAAACTTGAAGTCACATTACAGGATCTTCCTTCTTTACTTGAACTTTCTGCAAGTGACAGCACAAACACAGAATATTCCACCTATTTTTCTCAGCAGCCATCATGCAGTGCTGTGTATCCAGTGCTAAAAGAAGCATTTTAGAGTAGCACTGTAGTTATAAATTGGACCTTTCCCACCATTTTAAAAAAAGCCATAAACATTTACTTGGAAAGTTCAACCAAATCAGCTTGCACACAATTCACACAGTAGCTCCAATGTCAGTGAAGCAACCTTCTCTTACATAAAATATTTTCTGAGTTTACAAACACATGCTTAAGATATTCAAATTCCTCTTGAAAACTAAGTTGAGCAAAGCAGCAGACAATCCAGTAAACACAGCCTGCATTGCACACAGGCATTGCACATGGTCTCACACTCACACAGACTGCAGACCTCCTGTCTCAAACAGGGAGGCTCAGGGTATTTGGTTTTGTTAGGATGCTCTAGAGTGATGCCAGCAGGAAACTGATAAAGGATCTTCAGCTTGAAGGAGAACAGGTAAATAGTCTGATAATGATTCCATATTTATTTAACAGCATAGGTACTTTTACAAGCCAGACACTCTCTTCAGAGAAATCTTAGGAGGGTTTCTAAATCTTCCTCAATTCATCAATCTTTATCATCCTAACAAAACCATATTTGATTCATCTCAGATGTTAACCAGGCCAAATCTGATTCATTCACAAACAGCTGGTGCTCCCATGCTTTTCCATTTTCTTTCAATGATCATATGTCCTGGTGGGAATAATGTCTTAGCCAGATTTCTGGAATAACTAAATCTTTCTCTTGCACATGCATATTCAAAATCTGCATTTCTGTGTGAAAATAGTACTTGGATTCATTCAGACATAGAACTGAGCTATTTTTTAGGATTTATGCTAATGGTCTGTAGATGCTGGCAAAGCTTCATTGCTATCCAGCCCATCTCCAGCCTCACTCTAGTAAAAATCCAATGTACTTTGTCCAATTGTCACGAGGATATAAGGATGGATCAAGGAATCAGGAAATGGAAATACACTCTTTTATCTCTGGGGGAGGAAAACTACCATCCTCTGATGTATTTGCACAATAGATTGACCAAGGATGAGCAAAAGTCTCTATATTGTAAAATAGTATAAATAATAAAAGAGATCTCTATATCTGCTTTCAGTTTAGAATTATTGCAATTATGGAATCTAGAAAAGCAGAAAAATCTTTTGTTTGAGGAAGCCATGGCTTGTTCTACAACAGAACAGTGAAAAGCCATTACAGCCAGCCAGACTCCACCTTCTCTAGTGCTGTAATTGAGTGCTAACATCCTTAACCCAGGTCTGCAAGGAAAATGGTCCTTAGCCATCAATGTGATTTGGAATGATGGATTTTTAAATATCTACCATTGTGAGCAGCTAAGGCCTTAATCTATATTAACAAGGCATTTGGTGCAATCAATTGTTGCAGCAGCCAGTAGCTGAAGTTCCTTTATGTGCACTCTCTGTACTTCCCATGTTCTGAGATGCATTCAGTCTTGTACTCTACCACTGTCCCTAAATAAACATCTTTTTTACAAAGTACACAAGGAGCCAGTTATTTGTTTAGACTTTTCTTTTATGGACTGGCATGCATTTTGTGCTCCCATGGAAAGAATTTTCAGGATTTGTTTCCTTTGAAAAAAATCTGTTTTACACTTCCAAACACTTTCTGGATGTGGAGCAGTGAGTGGGGTCAAGGTGGCACAAGTGAGAGCAGCCAGGGCAAAACCTGCTCACACTGATGAAGATGAAGACAACTTCTATCCAAGTTCTCTGCCAAGTAAATAGCAGCCAAAAATAGGCAGGAAATATGTGTGGATTTGTCGAAATGAAAAAGAGAGAAGCTGGCAAAGGAGGTTTAGCCTTGGGACACAGCCTCAGCACAGAGGCAGGGAGACGAGAGCAATGAGAGGCAGCAGAGGTTCAACACCTGGTATGAAATGGATTGCTCTTTTTACAACTGGTTCCACATTGAACTACACTGGAGCAACTCCAGACACATCACAGAAGTTAACTTATTGCATTAAATAGAACTGTATGAAACCACAATTCTCTAAAGTACATTTTTGGAAATATCATTTGAAAATAAGTTTCCAGTACATTGTCTTTAAATGGATGAGTTATTTTTTTTAAAATCTGAAGTAAATATTTGCTGTAGTATCAGTCAAACCACTGTTGCTCCAAAGACTTTTTTTAGTAAATTTAAGGTTGAAATTACAACTTAAAAATTATTTAAAATCCTTTCAAAAAAGTGTTGCCCCTAATTCCATTCATCTGTATTCATACTTATGAACATAAATCATGACTAGGAGGATGAGCACTCGTTGAGTTGCTAATACTTTTTTCACCCTTGATGAACCAGTGAGTATTAATATGCTACAGTCAATTTAAATGTTGCTCTGTATCTACAGCCAGGTATTTGTCTTCACTAACTTTGATTTTTTTTCTTTTTGAGCTAACTAAATCATGTGGATGAACGCATTTTTAATATGTAAATTAACATAAGGTTTTGAGACCTGTGACAGTGATCCCACACAAGAAAACAGAGAAGATATAAAACATACTGGCTTAAAAGAGTTTCATTTCTCTACAAGAAATCTCCAAAATCAAATCCTCCCTCAGTAGCTTTCCAGCAAGATAGAGTAGATGCCAATTCCAACTTCTTCAGCACTGTACCCTGCAAATTCCATCATTATAGAGTGCAGCTGTGCTGCAGTTCTCCCGTGTCTTCATTTCCATGTATTATAAAGACAACTATGCAGATAGGGAACTGATCCTGGAAACACCCTCCGAGGTTTCTGACCAGCTTCTAGGTGTTATTTCACAGAAGGTGTCTGGACTAAACTGAACAGGAACAATTCAAATGTTTGCAGGTGGGTGCCTGTGAGTGTGTGGCACTGCTGGCTGGTTTCCTGCAGTGTTCTGACACTGCACAGCAGCGGGGCAGGACCTCCTCGAGAGAAACAGCAAACTCACAACAAACGCAAGGGCTGAAGCAGAAAATATTGCCATAAATTCTGGGTACCATTAGGCACGAGACACACAAAAATCTCGGCTCAGAAAGAAGGCATTTAGAAAATTCAGATGCAATAATGAGGCTGCACTCCTTTAAATTTAATTCCTTTATGTTTCAAAGGCTGACAACTGGAGATTTTTATTTTTTTCTCCTTTCATTGGTAGTGCTTACAACTGTTACTAGGCTTTGTGCATAAGAATAAATTAAAACTGCAGCAGGTCAATGCATCCAGATGGAAAAGCAATAAATTTATGCTACAATCCCTAACAAGGGATAAGGATCCCTGTCCTCCAGGCCATGGTAACCTTCCCTCAGGAAAGCATTACTGTATTTCACACCTACAAAGGCCTGTTCAGCCCAGCCCGAGAATTTGTCTCTATTTTCACATGCCCTGCTCATGAGGAACAGCTGCCAGGACATAGTTTGCATGAGGTTAATGGAGCAGACTTAGACTTTATGTTTTTGTGTCCAAGAGGAAGTAAATAAAGCAGCAGGTCATTCAGCCTTCAAAGATGGCAGCCAAATACGACCTGAATTGTACTACCAGTGTTCAATGAAAATCACATTTCATTTTTGCTCGAATGTTGCTGTACACATATAAAATGTATAAAGTGACCAAATCAACATCTTTCATGCCCATCCATCTGGGTCCATTTCCAAGGGCTCCATAAGGTGAAAAATCATGAAAGAGCTTCTTGTTATGATCAGTCAAGACACTTTCAGGGAAGAGTTCTGTGATGGTTTAAAATGTTTTTCAGAGGTTTTACTATAACAATGCCTATAACTCACTTGTTGCAAATGCCTTCTC
Source organism: Thryothorus ludovicianus (assembly GCA_013397245.1). Taxonomy (NCBI): domain Eukaryota; kingdom Metazoa; phylum Chordata; class Aves; order Passeriformes; family Certhiidae; genus Thryothorus; species Thryothorus ludovicianus. Next base: position 7,023 of record VZTB01002898.1, on the reverse strand, counting down.
TACTTCTAATCAGTTTAGTTATTAACCTTCCTAATTTCAAGTGTTGTCACCATGAATTCCAAATATTTGAGCAAGCAGTATAATAGTGCTTATGCTGCACTCTTCACTATACATACAATGACCCCATATAGATTGGATCCTTACTATTATTTTATTTGCAATATTCCACTGTTACGTTATTCAACTTCATATTTTATTTTGATAATTGGCAGTGCAAAAGTTGAAGGGCAAATCTGATTTCAGCACAGAACAGAAACAGCAGTGTGGTAATTACACCAGACATGAGGCATATTTATAATGTTTAGTGGTGGTAGATCAGACTAAGATCACTTCTGTCCTTTGGAATGACCCACACAACATAATTCAGAGTTCATGTGCAAGATGAAATTATGTTTATTTTATACTATTGTTTCAAAATATAATAAATTAATAGTGCACTAAGTTAATGCATCCTGATACTCATTTGGGCACACCTCTAGCATGTGCTGCTCCCCCAGTTCTCACTGGGCTTTGTCTCTCTGGAACAAATGTGTACCTATTCAGGTACCTCCCTCTTCTGCTCCAGGGTCACACTGGCAGGGCATGGATTCTTTCTGGCACTTATCCCCTTGCTCAGTAGGTGGTATTCTTGGTAGAAATAATTATAAATTGAACATGATATTTATCTTAATCAAAAATAAAGGTGGATGCCATTGCTCTGAGCAGATATAAGAGTTTTAGCCTTCCATTCTCTATCCCAGATACCAATTCTGGCCTGGGATCATGGCAGCCTGTCCTTTTTTGACATGCTCAGAAAGCATTCTAGCTGAAACCTTTAAATTTAAACGAAAATTTAATACTTGCCTGTGCTTGAAAGCAGGCAAGCCAAACACCTTAGGAGACTGACTGTGCCTCCTGGCTGCTGTGCCAGGGACATATTTTGCTCTGGGTGTTCCCACAGAGGCACTGCAGGGCTGGGTTCAGCACCACGGGGTGCCCATGGCTGCATTGCTTCAGTGATTCCCCTGTTCCAAGCTTGCCTTGCACGTGTTGATTTGGGGAGGGATGAGGAGAGAGGTGTGCTCAGATCACCCCCAGCAGCACGGACTGGCCAGCCCTGGGAGCAGCAGGGACGGACAAACTCAGAGGCAAAGCACCAGAAAGGGACCATGAACACAAGAAGAGCTCAGTGAAAAAACAGCCCATGAAATTCCTTTCCCTGCTTCTTTCTTTGGCCCGGTATAAATTACCCAGCCAGCTCCAGGGCAGGCTGAGAGCACAAATTCCCTGAAATTTGCTAATGTATAGTTGGAAAAGACTCAGATTATGTCTTCCTCCACAGTTAAAAAGCCACCAGGTATTAAGAAGAAAAACTTCTAGAACTCCTCCTCCGTCACAGGGAGTTTGAGAGTGAAATCTTGACATTTCCTGGAAGATAATTATTTAGAATTGGGCAGTAAGAGGTGCAGTGTATTCCATTTGCCATAAAATATTGATTGGCCCCATTCTTAGGTATAACACTACAGCCCTAAACTCTGCCCTCTGTTTTCCTCAATTTTGAAAAATATGCACCTTGTTGAGTTATATCTACTAGATGAAAAATAAAAAGGATTTCAAAGATCTAAATTGGTTGGAATTCCCTACTTTGCATCAAACCTGAAGAGTGCCAGTAACATTTTAAAGACTGAAGTAGAAATTATTTTGTATCAGAAGAGTCTCAATTTACAAAGCTTGCCTAGTAACACACACATTTTGCTGTTCACTGGGGAAATGTGTCCCCTGAGAAGGGGACTTATCCATTGCTTAGTCCCAATGCTCCTTACTGAACCCTCTTTCTTGCTTGGAATGGGACTACAGTGGGAAGCTGAGGAGAGCCTGCAGAAAGGAAAATCTCTCCAGAATTGTAATTAGAAGAGAAATTAACTTTCCCTTTAACGTAACTCTGGTCTACTGAGCTTGGTCTACTGTCCACTTGGAGAACCTGTACACACTGAAAATTCAGCTTTAGATGATCCCCTTGCTTCAGTCCCATCTCTTTTTCCCTTTCTCAGCATTAATAATATGAAGGCAGAAGAAAAGGCCCCTGCCCTCTCTGCTGCCTGACTCACCTGTGATGAAAGAGCACACAGAGGTGAACTGTGCAAGGGAAATTCATACTTTAGCCATTATCAAGACCTATAGCCTGCAGAAAGTGCAATTCCTTTGCTTTCTAAAGCTAAGTGTACTTGCGACAAGCAAAACTCCCCAGAAACTGGGCACAGGCATAATCCACAACAATCTGAAAGTTAACCTGACAGGGCCATCAAGTTTTCTAGAACAGAAAATCCAAACAAAGCTAGTACTGATGCACCCATCAAATCACAGTGCTAAAGGAGACACGTTGGGAGGCTGATATGCCTTAGATGAAGTTTTTTTTCATTAAGTTTATTCTGTCTCAGGTTTACACAATCAAGCAAACTAACTTCATACGAATTCATTAATGACAAAGGTGACAGATAAACTTTTCTTGATCAGCTACTGATTTTATTTCTTTCTGTTAATGCTATTATTTGGGTAAAACAAGCCACAAAAGACCTCTACACGTGATCAAGTATTTTTTTTGTGACCTAAGCAATAGCATAGATTAGGCCAAACTGAAGGCAGGAATTGATTAGCTTTAACAGCTTTAGCCAGTTAACAAAAGAGGGAGTGCCTTCAGCTGTGATTTGCTGATTTACAGTCACAAATACCACCTGAAATATCCATGTGTTCACTAAAACACATAGAAAAAATTCGACGAGCCATTGTGCAAAGTCTGCCTGTACTGATATAGTTGAAAATCCATAAAACACAATTGTGAATCTACCAATGCTAATTACCTTCTGCCCCCTGCCCCAAAAAAAAGAAAAATTAAAAAAAAGTGGATTTAGTGCTGCAAAGATGCCAAATTGACAAGCAATCACTCTCCTGGCAGCCAAAGCACAAACAGGTGGATGTAGCTGGAACACACTCGCCCAGTGACAGCTCAGAGTGAACCTGGCACCACACCAGTTACATGGGCTGGCAAATCATACAAGTAAAAACCATCATCTTGAGTCTCTTGACTCCAACCAAATAATCCAATGGAATAAGAAAGGTTAACACAGTAAAATATGTTGCAGTCCTTCAGAATGATGCCAGTGCTAATGTAATCACTTATCCTTCCTAAGGCAAGTCAGGAAGGGGCAATCAACTCTCTCCAGCATCCACGGAATGCTCGTGCTAATAAGACCCTCTGTCTGAAAACACCCTCTCTCTTTATTGCCTCGGGAAAAGGCCAACACAAATGAATCCACAGAGACTTTATCAAACCAAGACAGGAGTTTTTGGGCATCTCCCTGGTTGTTAGTTTCAAATATCAGCAGTCTGTGCTTGACACTGTACAGAATTGACCCAAGATAAAATTTTCTTTAATTCTAAGCTAGACATGGTGCTCTCAAAATGTGATTCACCTCTCAAAATGTGTTCTGCAAGGAAATACAAATCTACATGTGGAAAGGGATTTATTGCATGAAATAAAATAATTACCAACTAGATAGTTATTTAAGTGCCTTAGGGAGGAAAAAGAGGAGTCAAAATAGTTTTATAATGATTTGGGAAAAAGAAGCTGGTCAAAATTTTCCTTTCCTGTTCACCTTCAAGGCATGCTGCAAGGTAGATCCGTTTGGTGTGGCTGCAGCACAAGTTGCTTTGAGATAACAAATTAGCTGAGGATGTTTAAGTTCTGATAGATGTTCCAATTAATACCAACCTGGGCACTCTGTCCCCTGGACAAGTGCCTAAATGTCAAGTTCAGTGCAGTTAAAATTTTGGTATTTTATGTTAGCTAAAAACGTATAACCAGCACATAATTTGTAAAATGATGTTTAAGAGAGATTTTAAAAATTATTTTTGTACCATACTTCCCTCTGGGGTCTTGTTTTTAAAGCAGATGTTGGATTTGTTACATACGCACAGCTAAAGGGCCACACTCAGGCCCAACACACAGGAGTAACATGGTCTCAGCAGATGTGAATTGCCAAGCAGGGTAGAAATCTAGGGAAACATGGAGGCAGCATAGTAAATAGAAGAATGAACAAAATAGATCCATAAATGCCCCAAAATTGTGAACACCATGGGTAAGGTCAGATGCTGTCACATACTCAAGGGTTTGACGGAAGGAGCAGCCTGCCCATGTACAGGAGTCCCAGCAAGGGAAGAGTTAAAAATATATGGAAGGTAGAAAAATATTTGTACCTCTCAAGGATGGATGGCTATTAGCAAGATTCTTTGCTGTATTTGCCCCATCTGCTGCTGAAACACTGACGAGGTATTGCAGAAATAGTTCCTGCACAGTCCCTAAACTCCAGACGTGAGTTTAGATCTGGTACCAAACCTTCCAGACCTCAAGAGCAGCACAGATGCTTTCTTTTTCCCAAAATACAACTTAGTGAGTGATGAGCTCTGTGTGTGTGTGCATATACAAAATTTTGTTTATATGTAAATGCCTGAAAAAATTTGGAACTACAACTAGCGACATGTAGAACCCTGATGAAAAAGTAGCTGCTTCTGAAAAGTGGGTTTTGATGAATTTTGTATGATCTCTTTAAAGATTCTCTAATGCATATTTCAAAAGATGTTTCAATACTGTAAGTTTTAGATCAGCTCGTAACTGATAATTTAGATTTTTCCTAGAATATTCTCCTGCGGTATCTACTTTCCAAACTGAGATTTAAATGTATAGTAGTTCTGAATGAAATCTCTGGCTGAATATTAGATTACAGCATATAAAACATCACAAAACCCTTTGTTAATGCTAAATTAAAACCTCAGCTAAGGCAAACTAACTGAAAGTATCTGGGAATGCCAGAATATACCAGAAACTGCTTAGCAGTTTTCTTGTATGACTTGTTTTTAGTGCCTCTGTAAAAAGAATGATCAAGCATTACCAATGACTTTAGCTCCTGAGATGGGTACAAACTGCAAAGAAATTAATTATTTTAAATAAGATTATTTCTTATGAAAATAATCCCAGAGAGTAAATCACTACAAAATTTAGCTGTTGTATGGACGTGTAGACTTTAACCTCTAAATAGTTACTGGATATTTTAGATAATTTAATATTAGGTAAGACCTAGACATTTTACTGATGCTACACTCTGTGATCACAGCCCAGTTTTTCCCTTCCTCAGCCCCAGTGTTGTGCATTCCCTGCAGTTCCACAAGCTGGGGTCAACTCCCTGCACCCCAACACCAAAGGGCTGATTTCCTGCTCCTCTGCTCACCCTGGCCCGGGGCAGCAGGGCTGGAAGGCTGGCTCAGCTGCCTGCACAATCAGAGGTCCTGCTTGTTCCCTTGGGATGGGAACACGACCCCTCTTGTGAGGCCCTTGGAGGAGTCCAGGGGGATATTCCAGGATAAAAGCCCACGCCAGCACACGGCCACAGTGCAGCTGCTTGCTGCACAAAGCACAGCTTCCAATTTCCACAAGACCTTGGTTCCCACTCAGGCACCAAAACAAATCGTTTCAGGGGGAATTGGACTCCCTGGAAAATAGCAGCAAATGAAAAAACCTTCCTGGGCACGTTAAAAGCTGTTGCACCACCTGAATAACTGAAAGTGAAGTTAATAGCACCACTGCCTTTTATCCAAGCCTTGCTTTGCCATCTTCCAATGTGACAACAAACTGAAGAAATACGAACAAAAAGTTCTGGCTAGTGTAAAAAATGTAAATTAGCTTACAACTCTCCTAAGCCCACGTTTATTCACATCACACTTTATTTCACTCTGCCCAAAGCCTTTATTCTTCAAAAGGCTGAAGCACATAAGCAGCAAAAATGACACATGGCTGAAGAGAAAAGGCAGCAGGGTGAATCTGTCCCAAGGTCTGTCTGCACCAGAGAATAGACCTGCAGCAGAGCCCTTGGCTGTGGCACACTATGGCTATTGCTCAGCCCATACACATCAGATCTATTAGCTCCATTTGCTGGATCACAGGATGAGAGCAGAATATCCAATGGAGAGCTGCAGTGCAGAAAAAAGCTCGGGTCCAAGAGGATAAGTCTGCTCTAGAGCAGAATCAATGTTAGTCTCTCAGCTTCCTAAGAATCATACCACCACTGTAATGATATATTTTAAAAATAAGTGGTAAATCTCTTTTCTCTGTTCTTTAACAAACTGATGCTGAGAATTTGTCAACTATTTTAACTCATGCTTTAATACGCATAAAATCAAGATCACAAGTAAATCATAAATGAATGCAGAAATGTATTTGTAAACCTCAGTTCCCCTGCCATGATAATTCCTTAATATCTGGCATTAATGATATTTTTTCTAATGCCAGATAACTGAATTTAAACACGTTTAAACATTAACATGCAGCCATTGATGGGGAGGCGGGATTGTTGAAACAGGAAGGAATAGAGTTTTAGAGACAAATGAAATATTTGCTGTCCCCCTGCAAAGGACAATCTGACTTAATCAAGGTTACATACGTAATACGTTTTCATACTAGGTTGTGATAGCTATAGTATATGTATATTCAAAAGATGAATAATTTTCAATTTAACATTGCAAATGTAATCTGCCCATAGCAGAGCACCTTTAAAACTCTTGTAGAAAATCTAAACAGAGTTAATTTTAAATTACATTTGTTTAGTTTGCCTTCTTAGCTTGTAGGACATGAGTTAAAAAATACTTGCTCTTTCAAGATACAAGTGTGTAAAATTAAAAATAAAAAGCTGTTTCTGCTTATATTGGGCCTTAATGTATTTTCTTAACCTCTGATCAACCTATGCCAATATTAAAAAATCATTCTCAAACTTTCCTTGCAGCTAATAATCAATCTTTTCTGCCCAAATCACAAGCTATTTTCTCCTACAGTACCTAGGTCTTGCTGTGTGGCAATGCATTGCTTCGAGGCAACCTTAATAAAGACCAAAGGGATGTGTACAGGGCATTTCAAAGGGCTCAGAACAAAGACATTCTTAGCTGGGGCTCCCTGACAAAAGAAAATCATGACCTTCACGATTAGTTTCACAAAAATCA